>PVKE010023401.1:0-24676 GCA_004027555.1 Craseonycteris thonglongyai
CTCTCTCTCTCTCTCTCTCTCTCTCTCTCTCTCTCTCTCTCTCTCTCTCTCTCTCTCTCTATGTCTTACCTTCTCTCAAACAATAAAATAAAAATCTTAAAAAAAAAAAAAGGATTCAAGAATAGCTCTGTTTATTCAAAGCAGTCCCCTTGAAGAATATGAGATGGCTTTTCAAAAGAATACACACACACACACATATATATGTGTGTGTGTGCACATATATGTGTGTGTGTGTGTGTATAATTTCATATATATTTGAAATAATTTTCCTGGAACACAACAAATATTTTGAAACATACATTGTCTTTTCCTTAAAAAGTCCACTTCTAGTTATTTGCCATAAAATTAGGGATATAACTACTACAATTTCCAATGCAATGTTATTTAGGATATCTAAAAATTTTTGACATCCAAAAATATCAATGACAGGGGATTATTTAAATAAATTACAATATAGCCATATTAAACTTCAAAAAGGTACTACTTAATATTTCTTACTAATAAAATATTTCTATAATACATTATTATAGAAAAGTGTATCATTTACCAAATAAACTGTACTTTTGTGTGTGTGTGTGTGTGTGTGTGTGTGTGTGTGTGTGTGTGTGAAAGAGAGAGAGAAATCTTGCATTATGCCCCTAGATTTGTGGGTTTTTAAATCTCTACTCTATAATTTAGATAAACATTTTTACAATACATGTGTTGCCTTGATAATAAGAAACGTTATTCTAGTTTTCTGAAAAATTAAATGACAAGAACATAGGATGAGCCATGCAGAATTTTAGATTTGGTAGGAATTTCATATCAAGAAGTCACCCAGAGGCCACCTTATACCTCCTTGATATACGGTATTTCCCCCTTTCGCCTCTCTGTAGCATTCTCCAATTTGTTTATGCCCCTGATTCTGTCTCACATGAGCTATCTGCTTCTTCCTGCACCCTGCGATGGTGTCTCCGGGATGGATATCTCACTGAAGAATCAAGGCAGGTTTGGACTAGTGAGATCTTTGTCAAAGGCAACATAGCCTGAAAGGTGGTAAGAGCATCTGTTTTAAGTAAGGGGGCTGGGGTTGGAGTTAAGAACAAATACTTGAGGGCTGGGAGAGAAGCAAAGCAAGGCTATACCTAAAATTTTCAAAGACTGAGGATTAAAAAAACCTGATTTAAAACAATATCCTCCCCTAATGGGTCCTGGTATTCTGGGGGGCACTCATCCGTCTACTGCAAAGGGACTGGGTTTCAAGGAACAATCAGGTTTAAGACAGTTGGCATTCAGCCTTGGCAAGGAGCAGGGACAGAAGGCCCTTTGTTGTCTCAGGCAGCCAGAGAGTACCTTGTCAGGGCAAGATCTGGATTGAGGGTGTGCGTGTGCGCCTGTCACAAATGTTTTATTGTGTGTCTGGCAAGTCATTCTCACTCCTTAAGAAACAGCAAGGGTTTTGTTCTGCACTGGCTTAAAATAAACCAGAAAAATCAGAGGGGCTTAGGGTAGGGGGGACAGGAGGAGGAAGAGGTCAGGTTTATGATTTAGTTTTGTTTGGTTAGTGGCTGAGATTTCTGAGTAGTCAACATCCTGGGGATTTTTAAGTCTTAAAGTCTTTCTTAGCTGTAATTTTAAAATACTTTTTATGCTGATAGTTAAAAAAAAACTGTATTAAAATAAAATATTCACTTGTTATCTCAGTATAAATGTCGTCTTGGCAAAGTATATTACACATGAATACAATCAAGGTATCTTAACCCTGGCATACTATCTGAGCTGAGTGAGGACAATGGGATGAGTAAAGTTGTGTATTTTAAGTGTATTTTTCCTTAGTCATTTTTGCTCCTGACCTCTTTTAAAAAATATAGAAATCTCACAAACTCCGTTATTTGAAATACTATGAATGCAATGAAAAGCAAATCAATTTTTTTTCTCAAACTTCATATTCCCCTCCCTCCCTTCTATCATTTTCTCTGCCTTCACCACCTCCTCCCTGCTCTTCGTGATCCCTATTGAAAACCAGTCACTGTTTGCACATAAGCAGAAAACCTAGTTCTAGCCCCAGCCCTGTTATAACTTAGCTGACATCTGTACTTACATAAGCTACTTAGTCTCTGGACCTCCATTTTCTTGTCTGTCTCAAATGTGCGTACTGTAACTTGCCTTCCTATCTAATAGAGTTATTGAGATTCCAAGATGATAATACATTTTGAGATACTTTAGTAATAAAGAAAAAGTAATAGTAGCTATTATGTAAGGCCTTTAACTTTATTAAAGAATAGCTAACATACAAAAAAAAAAAAAGTGCATACTGTTGACCCTTGAATACCGTACCACAGATTTGAATTATGTGGGTCCACTTACATGTTTGCTTTTTTGTTTTTCAGTAAATATACAACGAACTCTTTATATTTTGGGGATTCACATCTACAGATTCAATCAACCATGAATCAAAGAATTTTCCACCCCCAGTTAGGAATCTGTGGACATAAAGGGCCCATATATGCATTGTTTTCTTCTGTTATTTTATATAAGGTACTTGAACATCCACAGATTTGTGTATCATTGGGGGTCCTGGAACCAATCCACCACATGAAATGAGGGACAACTGAGGTTTTAGGAAGGCAGAGTTATATACAGATTTTTTTACTGTATTGAGGATCAGTACACCTGACCCCGCATTGTTCAGGGGTCAACTGTATATTGGACAAAGATGTCAGAAAGGAAGAGTTTCTGAAGATCATTATTTTTAAAGGAAGAGCATCTATACCCACCCCCATTCCCTTTCAGGTGAAACAGTTACACTTATTATCTCCTTTACCTCTAGGCAGAGGAGAAGAGCATCCAGGACACAACTCAGAACTACTGAAAGAGTTCACTGCTTTGGTGAGAACCACAAGATTTGATGCCTGGGGGAAGCCAGGATGGCTCAGCGGGTTAAGCGCTGGCTTTGCAGCCCTGGGCACCAAGGATCAAATCCCAGCCCTGGCCTGTGCAAAACCACATGCTGAGCTGGGGTGTGCTTCCCACGTGGGAAAGCCCCCAGCCCAGTTCCCGTCCTCCATGTGGAAGGAAACCATGTCAAGAACTGATGACATACAACTATGGAGACTGCTCTGAGCCCTCCCCTTTCTCTCTGTCTCTGTCTCTCTCAAACACAATAAAACAAATTTAAAAAAATAAATAAAAAAGATTTGGTGCCTGGCTTAAGCCTAAGAATACAATAGTAGGTTGTAGAACCAGATAGTGATGACTGCATTGGGTTTAGCAAAAGATGGGCAGGGGTTGCTAATGACCAGATGTCAGCCAATTGTGAAAGAGAGAAAGGGATGAAATGGGCTGTTCTTGCTTCCTATATAGTAGAACCACTTAGGGGGACAGCGTGCAGTCAACATGTGCTAAATAACTGGAAGTATATGTTACATTTCCCAGAGCTGATGAAAGAACCAAAGGAGTTACTGGAGTAGAGATGCATGCCCCTAGCTGACTTGACTTGCATGGATCCCAGCAAAGACCTTCACCAACAACCAATAAAAGTGCCCCAGGAGGGAAGGGGTCAGGCGTAACAAATCATGAAACACAGAAAAAAAGAAAACCATCTAACCAAGTAAGATGTCCCTTTTCTCATCCCAATCTTCTCTTCCCGAATATGATGTGGGAGGGACTGGCAGCCTGTTAGCTCAAGTGGGAGAAGGTGAGCAGGAGAGGGAGCAAAAGGCAGAAACTTACTCCAGTACCTCTTCTGAGACCAGGCAGCCACCTAACAGAAGGTGACAAAGGGAACTAAATAAAAAAAAAAAAAGAGTGAAGCATTTATTAATATTTTGGCCTGAACATGCCTCACTTACTGAAGCCACACTGTACTTAGTACATTTAGAGGCCTAACGTGAGTATAAATCTGTTTACCAAAGAGTGAATAAAGAAGTACCAGGTATGCCTAGGTTTCCATCAAGGGACAGTGGGGACCCACTGATCTGCCCATCTCACCTGGAATAAATTTTAAAGGGACAAGAAAGCCAAAATAAAATTGTATCTTGATTACACTTCTAATTATTCATATGCAATGCATTAGTTATACGTAATGTTGTGTTGTTATCTTCTGGTATCTCTACAACTAGTAATATTTCAAAATAAAATGTGAACCTCAAGAAACGTAGTCTGAGTCATACACCAAGCTCTTAAATTCAAAACTGTTAATGGGCAATCACTGAGCACCTGTATTACACAAAGAACTCTATTAAATATTGTCAAGAAGCAAGGAAATAAAGAAGACAAACCCTCTGTCCTTGAGTGACTCACAATACAATTGTATCATAAATACATAGAACAGCCTTACAACTTGTGAACAATTGCACAATGACCTATTTGTTTTCTCAACATAATAGAGCTCAATATGTCTGTTGTAAAGTCAACCAGTGAAATAAACTTGGTGTTCTATGGAATGCTGGTGGTTGACTTTTTTACTCTCTCTAGGTCAGAGAATCAGGACCCTGGAGCAGCATCATACTCATTTTCTATTTGACCTTTTTATTAACAGCACACATACATGCACATCCTGAAACTAAACCTCTGCTTCCCAGGATTCATCTCCTCTAGTTCTGCACAGTTGTTCCAGGAAATGAAGATGAGAGTCCTGAGAGTCACTAGAGGTAGACACAGGTGGGAAGCAGGAAAGTGGAAAAGACAGACCCTTTCATAACCTACAGACCTTTTTCTAGAATGGGCAGCATGTGTCTTTGTAAGGAATGTTAATTAGGCATTTCATATACAGAAGTTTACATAAATGTTGGACCCATGTAAGAGCATGGTAGATCATTTCGAAGAAGAATTCTCCCAGGGAACAAAATATGTCCAGTGTATCAGAGAAGAAATGATACCCTTTGTTAGGGGCTGAATTGTGTCCTCTCCCACAATTCATGTTGAAATCATAATCCCCTGAACCTCAGAATGTGACCTTTTTTGGAAATAATGTCATTGAAGACATCTAATTAGTTAAGTTAAAATAAGGTTATACTAAGTAGAATAAGTTGCCTAACCCAATACGAATGGTATCCTCATTAAAAGAAGAAAGCTGGGCACAAAGACACATAATGAGGGAGTCATGCTGACACAAGCAAAGAAATTATCAGAAGCTAGGAGCCTTCAGAGGCATATAGTCTTTCTGATACCTCGCTATTGGGCTTCTAGCCTCTAGAACAGCCACACAGTCAATTTCTGTTGTTTAAGCCACGTAGTTTGTGGTACTTTGATCAGCAGCCTTGCAAATTAATATACTCTTTATTAGAACCAGCTTACAAAAAATAATGAATGCATTTCAACATTTAATCTATAAAAGTATAAAAATCCTTTAACATAATGTGTAACAGGATTTATTCTCTAAGAAAAAGACAGGGAGATGCCGGGTAGTTCAGTAGTTGAGTGCTTGCTTTGCAATTGCATGGGCTGGGGTTCAATTCCCAGCTCGGCCCCTGCAAACCCATATGCTGAAATGCGGTGCAACTGGCTCAGCAGTGAAAGTTCTCCCCTCCCACGCAGGAAGCTCCAGTTTGGTTCCTACCCCATGTGGCCCCACATCCACCTGTACAGAACGAAACCATGTCACAACTAATGATGTACAACTATGGAGACTGCTCTGGGCCCTCCCCCTTCTCTCTGTCTCTCTCACCTTCTCTCAAAAATATTTTATAAATATTTAAAAAGGAAAGAAAAAGGTAGACAGATTTAACATATGAATACTTCAAGTGTGAATATAAAAATAAAGATAAACAGGTAAAGTGTTCAGCTCTGAAGTCTTTATGTATTTACATTACATTTAAATGTTCTATTCACATTCTGTCATCCCCAATAGAATAAATGTCTTATTTACTTCTACAAATTTTGCACCTTGCACAGAACACAAAATAGTTCCGTGAGAATTGAACTGATTGAAAAAGAATAATCTTTATCAGAAACTTGACCAAGAACAAGGAAGCATTGTTTCAGTTAATCTGTGACCCATGCCTATGTATGTATTTCCTTGTTATTGCCATTTAAATTCTAAACATTTGCAGGAGGTAGAGATTTTAATCTACCACAATCAGGTGCCCCAAATAGCACAGTACTTTATTTTCCAAGTAGACTTCTTTCTGAATCTACAGCCCTGTCTCAATATTGGAGAGGAATGCAACGGCCTTCAGGTTTGGAAGAATGCTTCCTCTGTCAGAAGGTCACTAAAGATGGGGCTGGGTACCGCCCTGCGGGGAGCCAGAGCCCTAGCATCTGTTGGTAGGGTTGCCTTTGCGCACTCACTGCCCAGCTGCTACAGTTTCATGCAAGTCTGCATCCGTGTCAGTGCGCAGCCCCAGAGATTTCGGTCAGGGTGAAAGCCCAGGGCTTTTGGATCCAATGTCCAAACATTCCCATCCTGGGGACATGGGCAGGAGCTGGGGGCCACGCTTCCTTTTTTTTCTGCCCCTGTCAGAAAAAAATAAAACAAAACAACCTTCCCAGCTTCAGACTCCCTCCCTTTCTCCAGGGCCAGGCAGCTGCCTCTGCTCTCACTTCCCTGTCTTTGTTCTGAGAGGGCCTGCAGAATCCTTCTCCCAGGCTCTTACAGAAGCTGAGCCAAGGTCAGTCTCACCTTCTCTGAGAAGAAAAGCAGAAGGAAAGACCAGTTCTCACCAATTCATTTTGTATGAATTCACCCTGTTACATGCTTTGTATATAACACACAGCTCTCACCCCTAAATAAACCAACATTTCACACACATTAAATTGGATATCAGTTCATACATTTCCCTATCCCTTAAAAAAAAAAAAAAAAAAAAAAGGAATGAAAGAAAGAAAAAGTCAAGCTTTCCTGAGGCTATGATGGTGGCTGGAAAGAACAATGACACTGTGGAGCGTTGTACTGGACTGTGAGATAGATCTGCCTTAGGAAACAGCAGACTTGGGAAGCTCTCGACTCAGTTTCCCTAAACCCCGCCTGTGCATGTAGTGGCTTCTTGCTGTTATCATGCTTGTACGGAGGACGGTTGGTGCTTGGTGGTTGGGGACACACACTGGGAACATCTTTCACAGTCAGAGCAAAATCTGCTCACCAGATGTGCGCAGCTCCGCCTGACCACATCCACACACGTCCCGTATAAACTGCTGCCGTAAGCTCACGTGAAGCAGGACAATCGATAGAGGAAAGGCAAAGCGTAACGTGGGGAAAACCCTCCAGTCTCCACTTAATATTTCTGTACTTTTCCTTTTTCTTTCATCGAACTTTGATGAATCTAGCTAACGTTTCCATAGCACTCACTGTCCCTGCTCATTTGGTCAACCCAGGAAGAAAAGCATAAAATCCCTGAGTGGTTTCACGTCTCAAACGAGCTCAGCATTCCAGTGTTGTTCATTACACCTTGACGAATGGTCCCTAATATACATCTGTGAGCTATTATCAATCGAGGGTTTTTAAAGAATTACCTCTAGACTCTTCTTGGAACCTGTGAAAATGGGTGCTTATGTGTCTGTGTGTGCTCATGCACACACACATGCATTCATCCACGTGAGCACATGCACACAGCCTGTTTCAGGAGTGGTGTGCAAAGAATCAGCCCCCATTGGCTGTTTTATTACTGTTTTCACATTTGATGAGAGCAGCAGTGAAGGCCTCAGCGTCTACAGCAGCTCCAGCAATTAGCTACAAATGAAACAGTCATAAATAGTAATTAGCCACTCCCTCAGTCATGTCCCAGAGCCTCTAAAAGAATCCACAGAGAAATTAATGCATTCTTTGATAAAGACCTATGAGAGGCGCGCCAGCCACGCCACCACGCCACCATGCCACCACCGTGGCTTCGGCATTCCACAGAAGCTGAGAGCGAGAGCAGCATGCAGGTTCCCCAGAGGCCAGGGCAGGCCTTCCTTATGGATCAGTGAGGGCAGGAGAGCAAAGGAGGGTGAACCGAGAAGGGGCTGCATATCACAGAAGGGCAGTGGAACATTTGTCATGGTAGCAAGATGCGGCTCTGCAAGAACCAAGGATATTCTACACAGAAGACTGGAACAGGATCCAAATTAATGCAGAATTACCTCCTGCCGTGGCTGTGGGAAAACCTTATGAATTCCCACCTCACTCGGCGCTAAACTCTCAGCCCTAAAATGCGGCCGGTTGTAGCGCATCAGTCTTTCAGCGGGGACACTAGAGCAGAGACCCCAGCATGAGGTCTCATATTAATGAAGCTTCACCCTGTGTCTCAAAAAAAATTGGATGCAGAGGACCTGACAAGCATATCTGTGTGCTGTAAGGGAGTTTGTGACAGTGACAATTAAACCCTGTCATCTGCTAAGCAGACACAGTCCATTCTGTGATGTGCCGAGTGGCCTTGATGTGATCATTCTAATTCTCACTGTCGGATGTCTGGAACAGGTCTTGGAAGCTTATCTGGCTTATTCCCTTTGCTTCACTTGTGTCTCTTTCATTTCAAACAGACTTTTGTACCACAAAACCCTGAGCTCAGCCTTCCAATATCAGCCATCTAGAACCCGGGTTAACCATTCAGAGCATATTTAATGAGAGTGTTCTCAGAGCCGTGGTGCAGGCATGACCAGTGGCCTGAACAAAGGCCATGGAAATGTATGGTAATGTGTATGCGTGTGCATGCATGCACACACATGCATACATACATGCATGCACATGCACACAGACTCTGTTTCAGGAGCTATGTGCAAAGAATCAGCCCCCGTTGGCTGGCTCCTCCACTCCTGAGGTGCTACAGTGGTGCCTAGCATGTGGCACCCACAATGCAGCAAACCTAAGCTCCTATAATGACCCTGTCTCCCTCCCTCCCCCAAGTTAGCCAGCTAACCAGACTGCAGTGCTCTGTACTCCTGAACATACCTTTCCTTGTGTCCCTACACACACACTCTCTCTCTCTCGCTCTCTCTCTCTCGATTACCAGCACTCTCTGCATCTGAGCAGCCCCATCCTGATGTAATGATAAAGGTTCAAGCCAGATCCCTGTGCTTGAAACCTAACCTCATCACTTATTAGGAGCATGAACTTGGAATTGTTCCTTGGTCCCTCTAAGCCAGGAATTCTCAGCCCTGCTTGCACATTAAATATCACCTGGGAGGTTTAAACAACTATAACCATGACCACAAGTACTCCAATGCTCAGATCCTCTGCAGACTGTGAAATCAGAACCTGGAGGGGCGGGTCCTGGCATAGGCACTTCTTAAAAAGTGCCTTGTGTGCTTCTTATCCTCTTTGCACTTAAGGTCCAGACCATTGTTGGAAACCTCAATTTTTCTCAACTATAAATCACTGATAATAATGGTTATGGTGATTTTTAAAAAATTCTACAATATGGATAAGATGCCTGGACTATATTAAATATGAGGGCTGTCTGGAAAAAAATCCAGCCATTGTCAATGTAACGAGAATGGTCACATGGCTGGATACTTTGCCGACAGCCCTCATATAGGATCAATTAGCTGTGACTGTGTTACTATTGTCCGCAGTGCTTTCAATGCATTTGATCCAGACCCCTTGAAGGCTCTGTTGTGTGCAGGGTGTGTGCTCAATCCCAGTCTCCTGGAGAGTGAATCTGCCTGCACAGCATGAGGCCAGTGTCTGGCCAAGCTGTGGCATCACCAATGCATTCTTCTTCTCCCTGGAACGGTCCCTGCTTTTGCTTCAGCTATCCAAGTCAACCCCGCTTCAAGGTCTGTGGCAAATTCCCACATTTCCCCTCAGCAAAAATTTTCCCTTTAGAATGCAGAGCTCATAGTTTAGAACTCAGGGGTGCCCAACCTTTTGGCTCCCCTGGGCCACACTGCAAGAAGATGAATTGTCTTGGGCCACGCATAAAATATACTCACAGTAATGATAGCTGATGAGCTAAAAAAAAGCAAAAAATCTGATAATGTTTTAAGAAAGTTTACAAATTTGTGTTGGGCCACATTCAAAGCCGTCCTAGGCCACACATGGCCCATGAGCCATGGATTGGGTGAGGTTGATTTTATTTTAGACCATTCACCTGGCAACTACCTATAATTGACGGGGCAACTAGTTATATCTACCCTGCCTTCATAATCTTATATTCTTTTAATATGTTTGGCTACTTTTTGCTTATATCTTGTCTCCCCAAATAATCATTATATTTTTGTCTTATATCCTTCACAGAACCTAACATGGTACACAATACATGGCATATGTTGAGAAAAAAATAAATTATCTGATAAGAGGAGTAAAACAAAATCTACTTTAATTTTGGTACAAATTGAAATGAGATAGAAATGGCAATATTAAAAAAAAACAAACTTGAGCAAACGTTTGAATTTCATGATAATGAACTGCACTTTCTTCATTGGTAAACATATTGTATGTGCCTGGTACAAAGAAGACAGTAAAATTAGACAGAAGCCATGGAGTTTGAAGACATTGATTCTAATCCCAGTGCTGTTAGTACCTAAATTGAGAGCTTGAACAAGTCAAGTGACCCTTATCGCTTATGGATTCTGTAGGAGGCGGGGGGTTAGACACAGATCTGGAAGCTAGCTTTAGCCCTTAGATTCCATATTGGCCATTCTAAGATTTTTAAATACAAATGTGCAAAGTTACAGACATTGACGACCTCCTAATAAATAACATTATTCCCCTGAGAGTGCATGATGGAATTATGCAAGTATGAGAAATGAGGGAAAGAAGGAAAAACAGCATGAATAACGAAAGAGAAACAAAGAACAGGGACTGAGGCATGATTTGTGGGCCTCTACTGCCCTCCTCAGAGAAAGGGCGGCAGTGGGGCTGCAGGCACCTCTTTGTGAGGAGAAAGCGGCCCTTTCTGCAGTCAAGACATTCTGAACAGGACTTTCCTAGGACAACAGCTTCAGTGTGGTTAGACTCTTTTTGAGACAAGAGAGTCGCATGTACTAATTTGAGAACTAATCAAACCATCTTGATAATTATTCAAGCCAACATTGATGAGGCAACTGCTATGCCTCAGGCAAACCTAAAAGGGACTATGTAGGGACATTACAGGCCCGTCTTCATGGCATGCTACCCACAGGTGCATCTTGGTCTCGCTGAGTCCCCTTCTCATTCACAGGGGAAGGGGGCACAGGCCTATCCCTCGGTCCTGCCTGTGTGTCTGTCCCACCATTTAAACGGGCTTCCTTCTGTGCCTGCCTCTCTGTGCAAATAGACGTCATTACAGAGGCCCACCTCTAAAGTACCACTCTGTGAAGCTTTTGGACAGCACCACCACAACCATTAAATATAAAGAACTGAATATAAATACTCACTTCCTTTCCAGCATGATCCCCAAAACCAAAAGGAAGGAAGAACAGGACAGAAGATAGCATAATTGGAGACATTTTTGTCCTCAATAAAAATAAGGCACACCTCTGTCAGAGAGTTCAGTGGAAGAAATAGTGAAAAGAAAGGCATTTTTTTTTTTTTTTGAAAGAAAGGGTCATTCTCTCTAGGAGAAAAGAACATAACAAAATTATGTGTAATGAGATAATATATTAAATGGTGGTAAGCCTGTGAGAATATAAGAATAATAAATCTTGATATATCATGATAAGTGGCTGAACATTTGTTTTTAATCAAGAAATAGCTATATACATACATATTATAGAGATATGAAATAAATGCAGTGAAATAGATAGCTAACAAAGCTGAAAGTGGTTGCCTTTGGGGAACCAAATATTGATGCTGTTATTTTTGTTATAGGTCTTTATACTAAACTGTATTAAACTAGCTGCCTATAATATCTAATTAAACAAAAGTTTCATTTTAAAACATAGGAAGAACGTGAACTTATCACTCCCTTCTATTCCACCAGATCCTACTAGACCTCTTGTCTGTACCATCCTTATCATATTGTATTTTGCATATTCCTATATTGTACACTTTGTCGCACTAAGTGATCATAAGCTCCTTGAAGAGAAGTGCCATGGATGCTATTTATTTTTACATTTCTTCCACGCCTCCTTTCAAAGGCTATTGGAAATGGGAGCTTGCATTCTGGGGAGTTGTCATATTGAGACTGTTATCAAAGACATCAATCACTATCCTACACAGCCTGCACTTTGTGGGGAGTACTCCTTTGTAGCAAATAAATATCCTGCTCAAAACACTTGGAGAAGTAACAGGTCATGAGGTGTTACATATACCAATGATGTTGAAAGAATTAGGATTTGTAAGCCAACTGCTGTCATTGACAACTTAGTATGAATGAGCTGAGTAGGTCTATTAGTAAGGTGATACATATATTTTGTTGGAACTCAATGTAACAAAATAATAAAAGTGCTGTGTAATAATTTCACCCAAAGCCTCCAAAAGTTTTGAGTCAGTAGTTCTGAGTTAGGGCCACAGAATCTGTATGTTTGTAAAGCTCATTAGAACAGTCTAATGCTCTCAGGTTTCAAAATTACTGCAAGTTGAGAATTTACTACAAAAGAACAATGTGAATAAAAAATGGGATAAGAAAGAGAGTTTAGAGTTCCTAAAAGAAAAACTTTCATTCTATTCCATTTGTCTAGAGGTAATAATTGCTGTCACCCAATTGCCAATGGCATTGTTTTTCAGCATTTGAATCTTGCTCAGTTAAACTGAGAATAGTCATTTGACAAGGGCCCAATAGCAGGTTTCACAGTCGAACTTAGCAGAGCAGTATCTGATATCAATACATCCAAACTATCAAAATAGAAAACTTACTTTCAGATCATTAAGAAAACAAGATTTGCCACTGGCATACAGATTTCACAAATATTTTGGGATATGGGCACTAGAATTTCCTTTTTAATCCATGATAATGTCTTTCTTTTAAACACGCTGTTCCTAAAAGTTCTATAATAGAATCTGTGACTTCTAGCCCTAAAACATTTGCCCACAGATAATACTTAAATATAGTTAAAAGTGAACTTCAGCCTTGGATGTGAGGATTTATGTGGTCCTATTAAATACTATGCTGTTTATTTACCAAATAGCAACTGCGTGGCCAAATATACATTTGAATAACTGTTTAATCACTCTATCAATCAAACTAACAAAAATTAAAACAGCAACATATTTTTACCTCCCCAAATAGGAAATGATATTACACGTATAATGCTCTGTGACAGTTACATGCAGAAAAGTTTATACAAAAGGATTTTTGCTATTAGCAAAAAGTGTAAATGCCCCACAATATATGGATGGTTAAATGAAAAGACAATTATTTAGCGATTATAACCTGTTTTCAAAGACTATAAAGACATGCAGATATAGTCATCATAAAATAATTTTACACAGCAAAATATAAAAATCTATATATAGTCTCATCAGTTTCATAAAATATACATGAGCATTCTTATACATATACGAGGGCTGTCCGGGTTGTATCCAGCCATGTCACTGTTCTTGTTTTATTGACAATGGCTGGATTTTTTCCAGACAGCCCTTGTATATTACAATGTAGCTATAGAGTAGTTATGGTTCCATAGTGAGATTATAGGCCATTTTTACTTTCTTTACATCTTGTCACAGTTTTCCAAATTTAGAGCCATAAAAATGTATTATATGTTTTTTTAATTAGAAAGAAAGATAAGCACATTAGTGCTGCCCACTCAGCAATACTCACAACCTCGTTGACTACCATCACCAAGTAAAGAAAAGCGGTGGCTCAAGGCAATTGCTGCAATTCCAGGGAGACAGGAAGGCCTGATTCAATTAGGGAGGGAAATCATTCCTCTTATTTTTCCCCTCTGAGATGTTTTTTAATACATTGTCAGAGAGAGGGGTAGAGTAAAGTAGACCACATGGCATATTTTAAAAGGGTGTGTTTTGAAATTATTATAAGTGAACTTATTCACAGTGCATGAGGCTTCTCTCCCTCTGTCTCATAGTCCCCCTGCTCTGTCTCCTTACGTCTGAACAGTAAAATAAATCAAATTACTCCAACAGAAAGCATAGTATTCTCCAAAAAGAGGCCCCTGTGTCCCTCCCTTCATTGTATATTGTGCTTGAATGAAGCACACAAGAACCTCTCATTGAATCTGTCTAAATATAAAGCCTCTGCAAGTACCAGGCATCACCTTCTTTCCCAACGCACGTACAATGTCCATTAATGTTAATAAGAGCTATGTGGAGGGATGAGGAAAAACCATTCCCATTATGTTTTATTGCATCTTTATTTTATGAACTGGTCTCTTGGATGATAAATCAGCGCTACTGCAAAACCATAATTCTTTGGAGAAAACCCTCCCTGAAATTTCCCTCCTTTGGGCCATTTTGACTCTGTCAAAAGGAGAAATCCAAAAGACCAAACACATGCAGAATGTTTGTGACCTGCAGTGCCTATGGTACTGTGGATGACACCCCAATAAAATACCAACTACACCCTTCACAGTGAGCGAAAAGGGTGGTTTTGGGAAAAAGAAAAAAAAAACTGTCCGAGGTAATTATTGTTTTACAAATATCTACTCAACAGCCAGCAGTCAGATAATCAAGAATCAGATCATGCCCACCATTCGATGTCTCAAACACCCAAATTCTTTGAAGTCAGCATTTGGCAGAAGTCCCGTTTATGGTGACATGGCTCAGTCCTGTGTCTGGCCACACTGGAATGGCCTTATCTGTCTTTGCTCTTAGAGGGGGGTGTTCAAATATTCATGCCTCAGTTCTCTAATCTTTACCATTTCCAGATGGCAGGTATTTCACTGTGAACATGTTCTTTTCTGTATAATCCTTTGTATTTCATGTCCAGCTTCCCCACCATTCCCCAGATCAAGTAGCTTCCTAAACTTAAAATACCTTCCTGTCTTTCTTCCTCATCCTGCCCCCTCTTTTTATCAAGAACACTTTTACCCAAAATTTTGGTCTGCACTGTTTTCTTCCCTTAAAAGCAGGCAACAACAAGAAAACTTAATAAAAATATCCAAACAGCACTAAAAATAGTATAATTGCAGCATACAATTGTAACACATAAAATGTATTGTCTACAAAAGTGGACAATACTTTTACACAAATTGACTAGATAAAGGAATTTTTAAAAAGACTTTGCGGTACCTAACTACCTCCCCTTCTTTCCATCACTCACCTGAACCCAGTGGAGTCCAAATTTTGGCTTTGCCTCTTACTGGTGATGGGGATTAGTAGGTGTTGAGGAAGAGTGACTAACAGTTAATTTCACTTCTCTAAGGCCCAGTTTCCTCACATATAAAACTGTGGTTATACTTACCTTGTGGAATGTTTATGAAAATAAATAAAATGGCCTAGATAGAGTATTTAATGCCACCCCTGGCAGATAGAGTAGGTACTCTGAAAATATTGGTTGTCTTTCCACTTTTCTCATATCTTGGCGTTGAATTCCTTTAATTTTTTTTCTCTGCAGATGAATGTGTATGTTTCTGTTGTCAAAAAACAAAAACTCTGTAATTCAATGTAGTTTCCCTCTCAGTTTTAGCTGCCAATAAACTTTTAGTCAAATCTATTGCTAAAGTATTCTAATCTACTCAATTCTTATTCCTGCAAGACTCCACTGTTTTCTGCATTTTTATATGAATGAGAACCAGTTTTCAATTAAATAATTTTATTCATATCAAAATGTTAACTACATAATTGCACATATCAATTTCGGTGCAAATCAAGCATATTGGGGAAAGCGTTGATTGCATTTAAGCATAAGAAAATGTGAGACTCACAGCTTTAACACTAACTAGCTTATATGGTTAGGAATGGAATCTAATATTAATAGAACTTAGTTAAATTAGATGATTTGTGAGACTGTTTTAAATTACACAATTATTCTAATCTTTAAATAGAGTCACATTCAGAAGAGATACTATGCTTTATCTAATTTTCTTAGTGTCAAATTTGGAAGACAAAAATGTAAAGTACATCTCAAGAAAATGTCTACTATAATATTATTACTCTCAAGCAAGTTTTTAGATAGCTGAAGCTGGGGTAGAAAAGATATGTAAATCTCCACAGCCAACAAGACTTTATATTTTAGTGAAAAAAAAAACATTATTAAAAATCCCTTGAGAAGATTTAAACTTCCATTCTCCCCACCCAAAATCTGTGGTTTTACAAAAAACATTGTCCAGTGGAAGGAACATTGGATTAAGAGGCAAAAAAAGAAAGGACACTAGATAAATAAATGCTTTTAGTTAGAACAAAAAGAGCTACATAAAACCACAGTGTTATTTTTATGAGGTCCTTAAATAAACAGCCACATATTTTCACATTCTCAAATAATTTAATATTTCAAACACTATTTAAATTTTATATTATTTTTAATTATTTTATGTAAATAAGTAATAACAGTGCTTCATAAAAATGATAGTGAAATGAACCCTCTTTAGCATTAATTAATGTGTGTTTCTAATAACAGCAATAAAGCATAACTTTTATCTGTATTCCCTCACTATAATGTCTACTTTCATGTATTGACATAGTTTACTCAGACAGTTATTATCCCATCGTATGTTTGACTTGATGTTGGGTGTTGTATCATTTTCCTTTGTTATTGCTGCTGTTAAGTATACAGACAAAATTGACATAAACATATCAGAGTAAAAATGCATTTATTTATACAATTTCCTATGTCAGCTCCAGCTCCCCTAATGTACTAAAAGCAAGCATTTCCAAGTATTAAAACTTAAACAGAAGATTTTTATTTGTTTATAACCTAAGTGTCTTCTATGAGTCAATGTAATGTTAAATGTTCACACATTTGTTCTTCCCTTTCAACTGAGACAAATACATTTTAGTCCTTTAAACAGACCATCCACCTGATAATCTGGCTCTCATGACCTTTTCAGTGTGCAGTTTTCTGGCTAGAGAAGCCGAAGTGTCCATCTGTGCTTACAATACATTTTCTCTTACTGAAATCTACTTATTCAGTAGGGTGCTACTTGCAGGGGGAAAAGTATTTCACTAACCAGAAAGTCTTCATAAATACTTAAGAATAATACTAATATGACATCCTTAACCACATAATTTTATCCTTTTTCAATGATTGTATTTGTTTCATGGTTTCAAAACAGCCTCTGATACCTATAAAACAGGTGTGGCAGAATAGTTAGAGCAAAAAAACAGAATTATCAGTCAGTACATCACATGTTATCAGACTAATTTCAAATCCGACTTTTTCAGAGAAAAACAATATTGTAAAAGAATGATCCTTTGTTTCAGATATGTACTACCGTAATATTTCAAGATGCATAAAATGTTTCAAATATAAATGCAATGCTGGCAACATTAAACTATGTAAATTAAAGAAAAAGAAAGCCCAGGGTTAATTCATAATCCACCTCAAAATAATGTATTCAGGTTTCCATATGCTACTTCCTATGTTAAATGTCTTTCTTTCACATATGCTAACATCCTATATTAATAGCAGATAGCAAATGCAAGAAGTGAATTGTATCTATTTTTGTAATCATTTGATATTAGGAAGTTCGGAAGAGCATATTGGAAAATGCTGGCTTAGACAGCTGAAAACTCAGTTCCACCCTCAAATCTGGCATTGACTGACTTCAAAATATTAACCCATCTCTTCAACTTTCTGTACAATTATAACGTACTCAATGTTCTGTGTTTGTAAAACATAATCGTTACTTAAAAGAAGTTAAGAAAAAACTGGGTAGTTCCTTCCAGACAAAAAAGTTTTAAAAAGAGAAGCTTTAATGAAAAACTACTTCAGTTACATACGTAATTTTGGGGAAGGCTGAAGGCCCTTACAACGAGAAAAGACAACCCTAACAAAATCCTTAGCAGAATTCTCAGCACAGTTGGCAAACCACAAGAACCTAGCCTGACATAGATCTTGCATGAGAACTTCAGATATGAGTATTTCCCTCAAGCTGACGTTCCCAAACCAAAATTTATGACTGACTGATCTTTGTTTTTTTTTACAAAATCAAGGAACTTTAGAAACAAGAAGTTGTTGGGAAATTATGGAAAAGTGGGTTAGAGAAAGGGTGAATAACTTCTCTGTTTGCCCAGTGACTTTCCTGGTTTTTGTGTTGAAAGACCTGGATTTTTAAGACTTCCTAATGTTTTCTGTTTGTTTGTTTTTTGTTTTTCCCCCTGTAACCCAGAGAAGTAAAAACCTAGATCATGTAAGTTGTTGTTAATTTGCATATCAATATTCAACCCTGTATGGCTTATTATCATGTGACTCCTATCAGGCTCAATGCCTAATTTTCTGCCCCATTCTACTCACCCATGCCACCCCCACATACATACATGACAACCCTGCATGTGCACCCCTAGATGGACAGGACACATAAGGTAACCAGTAATCTCACTTGAGAAGGAACTAGCACAATGGTTGAATTTGCTGGATTTAACTTTCAGTATTAGAAAATAATGTGATGGATAATTAAATAATGAAGTTAGAAACAAAAAACACTGAAGAAATAGTGTTCACTATTTTAACTTCTTGAAGACTATTACAGTCCATTATACATTTATAAAACATTATGTTTGAGAAAAGAACCAAGTAGGTGTGTTTATATAATGAAAAAAGGTACTATTGTCCATTTTTACACTACAAGTTTGTTTTCTTACAGTGACTTTTTGTATCTTTTTAGAGAAAAGCAAACTGAAAAGACTGCTAACAATAGAATGACAGGAGAAGAATAGGAAGCACTGATGTGGTATGCTGAATGATGACCCCTCAAAATATCCACATCCTAAGCCCTGGAAACTGTAGATGTTACCTTATATGACCAAGGGGACTTTGTAGATGTGAATAAATTAAGGATGGGGAGATTATCCTGGATTATCCAAGTGGGCCTCAAATGCAATGACAAACGTCTTTTTCTTTTCCTTTATTAAATTTATTCTTTTTGTATTTTATATTTTTAATATATTGGGGTGACATTGGTTGGTAAAAATTACATAGGCTCCAGGTGTACAATTCTACATTATATCATCTATGTATGGCATTGTGTGCTCACCACCCAGAGTCAGTTGTTTCCATCACTGTATATTTGATGCCCCTTGCCTACTGTCCCACCCACCGCCCCCCTTACTCTGAGGTAACTACTAAACTATTGACTGTGTCCATTAAGGTTTTTTTGTTATTGTTACTTTCAGTTTTATATTCCACATATAAGTGAAATCAATACTGCCACTTGGGACAACATGAAAGGACCTTGAGATCATCATGTTAAACAAAATAAGTCAGACAGAAAAAATCAAGAATTATATGACAAATGTCTTTTTTTAAAGGCGGGCATAGGTAGCTTTGACACAAAGGAAGGCACAGTGACACTTCTGGTTTTAAAGAAGGAAAAAAGGGCCAGGGACAAGGAATGCAAAGAATATACCTCTAAAATGTGAAAAAAAGCAAGAAAAGAAAATTTTCTCTAAAACTTCCAAGAGAACGCTTTGATTTCAGCCCAGGGAAACTGACTTCAGACTCTGTTCTTCTAGAACTGACAAAGAAAAAGGTGTGTTTTCTTAACCAACCAAGCTTGTGGAAATTTGTTACAGCAAATTTGTTACAGAAATGTGTTCTAACTTTGTTAGAAAATGAACAAAACATTCAATTTAAAAAGTTTGTAATATGACAGGGCTAGAGAGAAGGCAAGTGAAAAAGGCCAAAAGTTTTCAGAGTTAATAGAAGATACAATAATCTATTTTTAGGACAATGCTAAAGTGATAGTAAATGCAATTGGGAACTGAATAAATCTAGTTCCAGTTGATCCCATGGGACAAAAAAAAAAAAAAAAATAGCAACAGAAAAGTGATGTCTCTTTCCACAAAGATATCAGCATTTAAATTTTATTTGAAAATATCTGCAATGTTGAAACCAAGAAATAAATGAGTCATAGACATATATGCTATAGAAAATATAGACCAAAGCTGAAATGAATAATTTTGTAGGAAATCATTAAAAACCAGGAAAAACTATCTGAGTTCTCATAGGTTCTGGGCATTAAATTCTTTAAAAACAAACAAACAAACAAAACTGCAAAGCTTTTTTTTTTTTTTCATTGAAATACTCACCAAAAGCAAAACACATGCACAAAATATTAGCGATTGTAAAAACAACAAATATTAAGGCAATAGAGTTATCTTAATTGGTGATAATATACTACACAGACTGGAATTTTTGCCTCATTCCAGGTTTGTGGTCTTATTTTGAGAGACAATCAAAAGCAAACACAAGGAATAATGCAAATAAATTTAGGTTATATGCATGCTTAAGAGAAAAAAATATTTTGATCAAGAAATTTATGAACAGTTTTCCATATTACTGGCCTATATTGATGGAGGATAATTCTGTCTAGGGCTGCTACTGCTGCTCTAATGAAAATGGTTCAGTTCTCAATTATCTATGATAATGGGGGATTAAGAACAGAGTAGACTGGACTAAAACCCACTATGATCCTGGACACACAGATTTTCATTTTAGTTAAATGACACTTTTCATCCTCTACTGCCTTCCTTTCCAGCCTTATCTATTAAAATTGACTAGTAAAGACAATGGCAATCTTAGATTAGACAACTCATATGAGCGCTGTCCAGAAAGTATCCAGTTATGTAATATGAAAAATAGAGTCGGGTGGGGGGAGTAGGGAGTGGGGATCAAACATACAGTGATGGAAAGTGAGCTGATTCTGGGTGGTGAGCACATGAGGCAATGTATAGACAATGCCATGTAGAATTGTACACCTGAAAACAATGTAATTGATATCAATCAATGTCACCCCAATAAATTTAACAATAAAAAAAAGAGAGAAAGGAAAAAAGAAAAATAGAGTCATTTATTTATGGCTGAATTTTTTTCCAGACTATGTGTGTAATTTTTTTCAAAGCTTAAAAGTGCTGTCAAAATAAGAAATTACTATATAAACAAAGCTAGAAATTCCAGGAAATAAGCAGGTTTCTAAAGTCAGGTATAGTCTAAAAGCATTTTTCAAACCTAGATAATTTCAGTTTTTATGCACAGAGTCCTTTGTAGGACTTGGGTGAGAAGACAAAGATCTGCGCCCTCCATGTAGTGGTTCTCATAGGACGGCCTCTGTAATAAAGCTGAGGTCCCAAGGGGACTGTACCCGCAGAGTAAATGTGAAGCAGAAATAAACCAGATGACATTTCACTTCTAGGAAACAACAAAGAAAATGACCTTGGTGCAAGAAGATGGAGTGGGGCCTAGGAGACTAGTTACAGTCTGAAAAGTTATGGCTACAGGCTGGCCTTCAAAAAGATTTGCAGTTGCAAATTACATTACCTATGGCATCCAAGATCATCTCAAGTCTTTAAGTCAAAAAGACGTCATAATATTTACTGCCCAAAGTAACAGCCAGAAACAAGTGCTATATCATTTGCAGAAAATACATCTCCTCAAGTCTCATAAAGATACAAAATTACTTTTCCAAAATGCAAAACAAAACAAAAGCAAAACAAACAAACCAAAAAATGTCTCTTAATTAAAAATCTGAAAGCAAAGAAGAAAAAGTTGCCTTGATTGACAACTAACAGAACCAACACATCAAAGAGGCTCCGCAAGTATTTTGAATATTGCAATAATCAAGGATAAATACAGTTACTTTGCAAGGCAATATTTAAAGGAGTAAAGAACCAGTTAAAAATGATGTGTAGAGAATTAAAAAATTCAAATATAACAAAATAGATCCTTTAGAAAGGAAAAGTATAATCTAAATTTAAAACTAAGTGGATAAGATTTATAGCAGCTAAAGAGAGAAATCATAAACTAGAAGGTGTGTTATTCAATAAGCAACATTAGAAAAACAAAAAGATGAAAAAGAAAATAGAAGTTAAGATACAAAGGTTGAAGAATCAATATGTAGCATATATTTAATTGAAGTATAGACGGAAATAAAGAGTAAGTGCAGCAGAGTCAATATTTGTGGAAATATTGAATATTGATTTATGAAAAGCATTGCCCATAGCTTCAGAGAAACCAATAAAACACAAGTACGATATTTTAAAAGAAATCCACATTAAGATTTATTATCATGAAACGGAAGAAGACCAAAGACAATAGCAAAATCTGAAAGGTCCCAAGTAAACAAACATATTACCTAAAAAAAAAAGTAATAGGTACATAACTATCTTTCCAGTAGTCATACTATAATTTAGAGATAGTGTATTGATCTAAAATGTGAAGTAAAGTAATTGCCAAACAAAGATTTTTACACCCATAAATACTAATTTTAAGAATAATGCACATATAATTTTTAAAAAATATTTACCATCAATAGACACTCACTATAGGAAATTTTCAAAGATATATATCAAGCTGATGGCAAATCATACAAGTTACAAAGATAAGTAAGAAGTTAACAAAAGTAAAGTTACATTGAATAAAAAATAATCTAGTGTGAGTTAAAAAGCAACAAGATATATTTGAAATATATGAAAGCAAAAGCATATAATATAGGAAGATGTAAATTGATTCAATGTGTAATAACGTTCTTGCTATTAACTTTAGCATAGTTCCTGTTGGCATAAGATTCCAAGCCAGATTCTCTGGCCTTACTGAAGATTCTGAGAACCTAACGTTCATTAATAAACTCCTTTTATACCTAAACTACACAAAGTAGATATTTGTTCTGTTTGTTTGAATGCAAAATCTGAATAGTACGGATGTCAACATGTGGCCTGTACAGCAAAGCTTAGGCATGACTGACTCTCCATAAATTTATTTAAGGTGTAAGTCTTACCAAGACACGACTAGCTGATACCCACTTTGTCATCATCTTCCCAAGTGCCAGCAGGTACTAGCTCTACTGTGCCCTTATTTTGTCTGACTTGACTCCCCCCTTGCCACTCTTTCTACCATTAGTACTCAGGTTTCCCAGCACGCCAACCCTTTCAGAGTTAAGTATCTTCCCAGGTCACTGTGAGGAGGCCTTAACCCTTGCTTAAGCAAAGATTATATTTTCTAAAACACGCTGATCAGCCTTCATGGTGGCAGGCAAGGCATCAAAATGTGGGAAAAGGAGTTGCTGAAAGCTATCAGAGATCATCGGAAAACAGAAAAACATCTAAAAGACCACATCTTCCTCAGAGTATTATATTGGTATTTCCTGAAAAATGAGAACCTTAAAAATCATCTGCTTTTCTATCCTCTTTTTCCTAATAACTCTTTATGCCCAGATACATACTTGACCTCTTAATTCAAAATTCATGTCCCCCAGAAACACTGATTGGCTATTATTCTAGAACGATTTGCCTACAAATTGTATCCTCTACCCCAGGGGTTCCCAACCTTTTTATACCCTAGGGCGCATTCTAAAATATCAGTAGGGTGGCGGGCACCAGCTATTTCTAAGGATATTTATTATTGAACAAGAATAAAAAATAATAAATAGAAATAATTTTAAAATAATAAATTTATTGTACAAATTATATTCACACAGAGAAACATATATACAAAACGTAATACAAAGTAAATAAAGAACACACGTATAATAAAATCATTTAAAAAAACATAAAAGAAAACATAAAAAAAACAATCTGTCAGTGTGATCTTTGGCATTGCATTTCATTGGCCAGTGCCTCATAATTAGGAGAGTTATGGCGACAACCCTGTTAGTAAACAATTATTAAGATGCTCATTGGTAAGTCGAGATCTATATCGTGATTTTATTAAATTCATGTTTGAAAACAAAGATTCTCATAAATACGTTGACCCAAAAAATGATTTGATTTTATATGCCGCTTTAAAAAAAAAATGGGAACCTTTCTTTGTCGACTATGTTCCATAAGTCCTCTGATATTAAGAATATTAGCAAAATATGTTCTTAAGGTTCAAAATTTCTAACTCTAGTTCTGCTTTCCCCTGAACAAGGTCTGCAATACATGCGGCTAGTTCTATTACATTTATTTGGCAAGTAAAAGGATTAATACAGAAGGAGACAATTGGCTCGATATTTGTAAACTGCAGAAATCTCTCTTCAAACTGTTTTTGAAGCACTTGCAGGGTCTCAATAAAT
Organism: Craseonycteris thonglongyai; assembly: GCA_004027555.1. NCBI lineage: Eukaryota > Metazoa > Chordata > Mammalia > Chiroptera > Craseonycteridae > Craseonycteris > Craseonycteris thonglongyai. The sequence goes on from PVKE010023401.1 coordinate 23,923, forward strand.
AATGACACGTTTAATTCATTGTTACCTAGCATTTTCCTCATATATGGGAAGTGCACGAGAGACTTGATATGCAGATATGATATCAACAAAGTCAATTTCGCTTTAAGTGCGTTTACAGAGCTTATCATTTCAGTTATATTTTTGTCTTTTCCCTGCAACTCCAAATTGAAAGAATCTAATTTTTCCATGGTGTCAGCAAGAAAACTCAAATCCACCAGCCAGCAAGAGTCTGTTAGTTCATCCTAATTTTCATTTTTATCGTGTATAAATGTTTTTATTTCTTCAATTAAGTTCACAAATCTTTACCTTTACTGAGCCAACGTACTTCAGTATGCAGGATGAGATCGTGTTCTTTATCTTCAGGATCTTCTAACAGGGCCTTGAAAAGTTGGTGTTGCAATAAAGCTGCTTGAATAGAGTTGATTATCTTTGTGACTATTTTCATAACATGTTCAAAGGGCAGTATTTTACAACACAAAGCTTTCTGATGGATAATACAGTGGTAGGACATAAAGTTTGAAAATGATTCATCTTTCCTGCAAAGGGCAAGAAATTCTTTGTTTTTACCAACCATTGCTGGTGCCCCATCGGTAGTTATCGCAGACAACTTATGCAAAGGCATGTTTATCGACCTGGCGTATGTTCTGAAAGTTTTATAAATATCCTCACCTCTCGTCTGTCCTTTCATTGGTAATATTTGCAACAGCTCCTCTTTTACTGTGAAGTTACTAAATACCATTCTCACCATAACTGC
>PVKE010023402.1:0-24673 GCA_004027555.1 Craseonycteris thonglongyai
TCAGTGCATAGTTATTTCTATTTTACTTTTGACAGATAGAGAGAGAGACAGAGACAGAGACAGTTAGAGAACCGAACTGTGGGAACTCCGCAGTTCAGCACGTGGGTCCTGCCTGGGCCGGAGCCGGGATTCGATCCTCGGTCCTCATGGCCTCAAAGCGAGCGCTCAACCCGCTGAGCCGTCCCGGCTTTCCCCGAAATTGTTTTTTCTAAACATTTATTTTATTGTTTTGAGAGAGTGTGTGGGTGTGTGTGTGGGCGTTGTGTGGGTGTGAGAGAGAGAGAGAAGAGGGGAGGGACCAAAACAGTCACTGTAGTTTTACATCATTAGTTATGACATCATTTCTTTCCATACAAGTGGATATGGGGCTGTGAGGGGTGGTAAAAAAAGCCGGGGTTCTCCCACATGGGAGGCAAGAACCTTCACCATCATCCTGGCTCTTACCAGTTGTGCTGCAGTTCAGCATATGGGTTTTCATGAACCGGGACCAGGATTCAATCCCTGAACTTTACAGTTGCAAGGCAAGCATTCAACCTGCTGAGCTATTCTAGCATCATCAATAAATAGTTTTTCCAAAAATATTTTGCTATAATAATAAAATTAGCAGTAAATGATAATTTCCTTAGGTCTGTTTTTTTTTTTTTTTTTCTACTTGTATACCTCCATTCTTCCCTTTTGTACATTTGTTTCCCATTGTGATTATGTGATTCATTTTGGTATATTACCTTATTGTTTTCTTTTTCTGGTCTTTCAACAGCAAATAACATGTTCTCTTTTCTTATAGTACTTCCCATATAGTTTATCTATTACTGTGTATTAAATCATGAGAAAGTAATGGGAAGATGATATGTACTTAAAACTGCATTTCAATGCTGAAGAGTTCTGCAGTCCATTGATAAAATAAATAAATATTTAGCACAGAACAAATTCTTCAAAAAATATAAATTTGGGAAGAATTTTTAAACTATCTCTGTAGAATCTCAAAAAGAATCTATGGTGCCTATCAACCACCATGGGCATTCATTAGAATGTACTATTTTACCATAAGCATTGTGTTAACTAATATGCATTGATATATTTTATAATTCTCAGCTCACTTGCTATAGAATAAGATAATTAGATAAATAAATATTTAGCCAATAAATAATTCTTAGTAAGTTTAAATTTTGAAGGAATCTATGGACCACCTCTAAAATCTTAAAAATAATCTTTAATGCCCATTAAGCACATGGGCATTTATTAGAATGTACTCACTATTTCACAATAAGCAGTGTATTAATTATTAAACATTGATATACTTTTATAATTCTTATCTCACTTAATATAAAAATAGGCATGCCTACATGTTCTATTATAATTAAAATGTCTTCAATTTTCATTAATAAAATAGCATGTAACATGGGTATAAAATGAAGAAATAAGTAATTAGGTAGAACTGAATCTAATAGGATTTAATTTCATAGATAGAACTTTTAAAATAAGAACAGGCGATAAATTCAGAGACTCTAAACATCAAAATGGTGTTTTTTCAGGAATAGGGACAGCACAAACTCTATTTGACTGAGGCAAGCAAACATATTAAGTAAGAACACTTATTGTGCTTTGTAAAAGCAGAAAGTCTGAATTACAAATAATTATGAAACAGAATATTTGGTGGGTGAATGGGAAAGACTAAAAGTTACAAAAGCTTTAAAAAAGAATACTCAAAAATTTTGGATGTGCTTTAAGACACAACGAACAATACTCAACTACATGAAATAAACACTTGGAATTGACAGAAATAAAGGAACCCAACCAAGTGAGAATAAAGGGAATAAGGAACAAAGATTCATTATATTACCTTGTTAAGGTGTATAGATTGATGTATAAGAAAAGAACTGTACCTATTTTGTTTAATGTAACTAGACTCTCCTCCCTCATAATAAGAACATTGAACATATCACCTTTGGAAAAGTTGAATTCCTATCACTGCTTGTTCTTTTACAAATTAGAGTTATATGTGGAACCCATTATTTAATATTTAGCTACCACATATGGTAAAAACAAAAATTGGCTTCCACATGGGTACTTTAAAATAAAATACTGGAGGGGATACTGAGATGTCTCTGTGGGTTGAGGACTTGTATTGCAGCCCCGTGGTCCAAGGATCAAATCCCAGCCCCGGCCCAAGTGGACCCATATGCTGAACTTTGATGTGCTTTCCATGTGGGAGGTTCCCTGGCTCATGGGGACATGCCTCCCATGTGGGAGGCCCTCAGCCTCATTCCTGCCCTGTGCAGCCCTGCACCCACCTGTGGGATGAAACTATATTGAAAACTAATGATACACAACTATGGAGACTACTATAGGCCCTCCCCCTTTTCTCTGCTTCTTTCTCTCTTTTCAGAAAAATACAATTAAAATAAATCTTAAAAAATAAAATAAATAAAATAAAATAAAAAACTGGATTATAGTTATTCTTTAATGTGAGTACCACAATTTTTTTATTTAGAAGGATCACAGTGCAAAAGCTTTCGTATCTCCCCTAACTTCTCTTTTCATTGAGAACAACCACAGCAACTGATACTAATTCTATATTTACCCCGTCTTGAGTTAGCCCTCATCATTCCCCATCTAGATAGTTGTAAAAGCTTTCTAACAAGGTTCTCTACATTCAATCGTACTTTATATGCTCTGCCCACTACATGTATATTGTGTAGTCTTTCTGAAACTAAAATTTGACCATGTTATTCTCATGAATGAAATCAGTGATTACCTGTTATTGTACCAGCTTGAAGTAGAACCCCTGAGCATTACTTCCAAAGCCTTCCAACGATTTGTTCAGTTTAATTCCTATCTACATTTGTAGTCTTGTTCTCTCCTCTATTTGCCTTATGTTTTAGAGAAGCCAAATTTCTTCTCCATTGGCAGGAATCATGCTATTTTCACCACAATGAGAACAATTACTTCTAACCCCCACTGTTTACTAAACTTCTCATTCTCCAATTGTCCCTCTGGTAAATGCCAACTTTTTTTGGTCAAGGGCTTAGGTGAAATGTAGTCTCCTCTGAGGAACCTTTGTTGACATATCCTAGCAAAATCTGTTATATTTTTTATACATTATAATAACTCTATATCAAATTTTAATCTAGAAAATATCAGTTTTCTATAATTATTTCATTATATAAGTTCTTTAAAATTAAACGTGAATACTTAGAGGACAGAATTGTTCTTTTTATTATATCTTATATGAATAGGGCCCAGCATATGGTAGGTTTATGAAAACTTTGTTGACTAAGTAAATAAATTAATAAAACTTAACATTTATAAAAACTTTGATGATATCTTTTTCAGATATTGTGAAGCTACGTTGGACTTCATAGTTTTATAACTTTAATTCTCTAAGTAAATTTTAGCAACAATTTTGTATCCTGAAACAAAACAGCTCTGCTATAGTTGTAATTCTAATTATAGTTGTAATTCTATGTAGAATTAAATGATCACAGTTATTTATTTATTAACATATAGCTGAGAACCAGCCTTAAAAACTTTCACAGATCAGCTAAACTTTGTTAGCAAACTAAATTTTTTATCTTTTACAGGTATAAAGTTTTTTAGATGTTCAGTTTTTATTTACAATCTAAATAATCTAAACACATATTTCAATTTATCTAGCCAGTGATTATTGAACTAGTATTTAAAGTAAATTTAGTGAGAGTTATTAATGTAAAAACAATTATTTTTTATGCTTTCAAAGGACTGACAGCTCAAACTATTAGGACCTTTTCCATTTCATAATTAAAACCAGCAGAAATTAGCATGGTTCCACCTTTCATTTCCTTTCCTCACAATAGAACCTGTAATTCTTCAAATGTACCCTAATTTGAAAAGATTCTGAGACCCACATGGTCATGATCACTTCAATTTTTTAGCAATCCACGTTAAAAAAAAATCTCTTCTAAAGCAAAGCAGGGAAAGCTGGGATGTCTCAGCGGGTTAAGCGCTTTGAAGCCCCAGGGACTGAGGATCGAATCCCGGCCTCGGCCCATGCGGACCCACATGCTGAACTGAGGTGTGCCCCCAGTTCAGTTCTTGCCGGGACCTATGTGGGAGGCTCCCGGCCCAGTTCCTGCCCTGTGCAGCCCTGTGCCCACCTGTAAAGTGAAAATATATGGAAAACTAATGTCAATTATGGAGACTGCTCTGGGCCCTCCCCATTCTCTCTGTATCTCTTTGTCTCTGTTTCTCTCTGTCAAAAATCAATAAAATAAATCTTTAAAACAAAGCCCTTGTAAAACAACATACTGTTTTAAATGCAAAGCACTGGTGTTTTGACTTCTCCATTTGAAACCAATATATTAATAAATAGTATTTTTTTTAATTATTTGCCAAGTGTGCTGTATATGTTCCTGAGATTTACAGTGAAAACTTGGAATCCAAATGCCCCAAACTCGAACAACTTGGAATTTGAACGAAAAAAATCAAGCAAATTTTGCCTCAGAATCCTAACATTGCTTTGGAATCCAAACACCAATATGTTGTTCGAGTAGGATGTATCAACTATACTGCCTGTAGCTTTATCCAAGGCCCTCATCTTGGAACATTTTGGAACACAAACAGGGTTCTAAGATGAATTAAATTTTAATTCCAAGGCATCACTCAACTTTATTTTTAACCCTTGTCTTTCCCCTGAAGTAAGACTTAGAATGGGTAGATTTTGGGTAAGATGACTGTTGAAAATATCACCTATTATTTGTATAATATAATTTCAGTAGAATTTTTTCCTCTTTTTCATTTTTCTCTCTCGTTTTTTACACCAGCTAAAAATTCTTATAGTTAGCAAGTTTTAGACTATTTAAACTATATATTGTGTACTCCTCTGCATATTGTCTAATTGGTGTAGAAAATAATGGAATTACCTTTTTCTCTACCAAGTTACATTCTGCTCCTATTAATTTATTTTATGTTTGCTATAGCTCTCTCTGTCTCTCTTTTTGTTTTTTTTTGCAACCATAATTTCTTCTTGGCTTATGCTTATCTTGCTGTAAAATAAGACAGTTTTTTTTAAATGAATAATAATTGTTTTGCAATATGTACACTTTGATTAATTTTGAGTGTGCTCTGAGAGAATAACAAAGTTAAATGTATCCTTTTTAAAATACCATTGATTATATTCACTTGCTACTTTAGGGACATCTATTTTGTGTTTCTTCAGAAAGATTTATTTTCAAAGTGGTTAGACAACTAAATCAGATCATTGAATATAAACATTTTACTACTTAGAAAAAAGCTTTTATTTTTTTCTGTCTTATCTAGATCTACCATTAAAAACAAATAGAATTATAGGTATTTTTAGTATTCTAAATAAGAATAGAGTTGCTTGTCTTAAATATGATACACTCCATGTAAATTATTTTGCATGGACTTCATATTATAGAAAATTCTAAATAAAGAAAGGAAGAGGCGAACGGCAGTCTGGTGATGTCAGGTTATTGCAAAAGAAACCCAGTAGCATTGCTAACATGTTAAAAATAATCTTACCATAAAAGGATGCAAGAATTATTTTTGTTTCTTTTTTGAGAAGATAACCACTTTTCTGTTCAAATTTTTCTATTCTGTTGTGTATTCTTATAAATAAATAATAATAATTAACAAGTAAAAATGCTTAGTCATCTGTTCTGTTTTCAATCTTTCATCTTCCTTCCGTTTTAACATTTATTAATCTGCTCCAATAACTATCTGTTTCATCTCTATTCACCCACCACTGATTTAACCTGGTTGTACAGCAATCTCAAAAGAGTAGCCATAAATCTACAAGCAGATAAAACTATAAATTAAATAAAATTACTTTTATATATGTCTGAATGGCGTAATTTATTAGTTTTACAACTTTAGACACGTTGCTTAACCACAAATAAATATAAAATTTTCATCTATAAAACATAAACTCATTAAATTACTGTAAAGTATAAAGAAACTAAGTATTAATAAATAATACATCATTGCTGATGTTTTCATTATTACTTTTATTGTCTTTTTAAAACTTTAGTATAATGAACAAATTTATTTTATTGTCTCCTGGTCCTTTCACAATGCCTGACTCAGGAATAAACTTTTTGAAATTGTGAATCAAAACAGAATATTCTCTAATGTGCCTATAAGCATTTTATAAATATTTGTTAAATAAGTGATTGAACATATTTTATAAGCATAGTTAAAAGGAATATGAAATGTTTTAGGATAAAGTAATTGCCTGTGCCTTCTTAATTTTTATCCTTTTATATATGCTGAAAATTTATAATAGCCTTTTTTAGATAAAAGAACTTAACTTTCTTCTTTACATCAATAAAGTGTGAATCACAAATTACACTAGAATATAAAACCTAGAATTTACCTGTACCATATAAACCATACAGTAAACAAGAGATCAGTTTTTTTCAAAGTATAAATGTTTGACATTTTATATTAAGCAAGGGGATGCTGAGATAGCTCAGTGGGTTGAGCATTTGTCTTGCAGCCCGCGGGTCTGAGGATCAAATCCTAGCCCTGACCCTTACAGGTCTATATGCTAAAGCTGGGTATGCTCCCATTTCAATTCTCACCAGGGCTAGCGTTCCATGTAGGAGGACCCTGGTTTAGCTCCTGCTCTGGGTATGCCTCCCAGGTAGGAGGCTTCCAGCCCATGAGGGCATGCCTCCCATGTGGAAGGCCTCTGGCTAGGTTCCTGCCTGCACAGCCCCATGCCCACTAGTGGAGTGAAGCTATATAAAAAATTAATGACATAAAATTATGGAGACTGCTCTGGGCCCCCCCCCTTCTCTGTCTCTCTGTTTCTCCCTCTGTCATAAATAAATAAATAAATAAATAAATAAATAAATAAATAAATAAATCTCAAAAAATCTTTAGGGGAAGCCGGGATGGTTCAGTGGGTTAAGCGCTCACTTTGCAGCTCTGGGGACTGGGGATCAAATCCCGGCCCCGGCCTGTGCGGAACCACATGCTGAACTGGGAGCTCCCCCAGTTCAGTTCTCTCTCTGTCTCTGTATCCCTCTCTCTCTTTCTCTCTGTCAAAAATAAAAATAAATAAATAAAAATATATTTAAAAAATCTTTATATTAAGCAAGAATGATATGACTTGTACAGACAAGAGACTGTACAGAGAAAAATTTTGAGGTAAAGGAGAATTTCTAAATCCTCAATTTACCATCTGATTGAATAAAAATTTTGCCTTTAGTGTATTTCATTCAGAAAAATAATATAGACTAAAGACCATGAGAAATCTGAACAAGGTTTAGGTTTTATAGTCAATTGATAGTTGTTTATTGTTGACTTTATCATTGGCAATTTGATTTGTTTTCCAGTTCTCTTTTTATTTATTTATTTATCTTTTCTTTCTTTTATGATTATTTAGGTTTTATTTTTATTTTTTATTGTTATATTTAATGGGGTTGTTTTTTAGTTCTCACAATCTACTTATTCTGCTGTCCAAGAGATGCTGCTGAAATAAGCTGTCTCTACTCTCTCTTCCATGTGCTGTTTTTATTTTTAGTTTCTAATTATAGAATTAGATACAAAAAAATGGGGAGTTTTATAACATGCTGCAACCACAGTTTTTTTTATTTATTATTATTATATGAAAAAGTGGTTTGTCTGGTGGTATAAAAACATTGGGCAAGTTCTCATGTTACCAGAGCTCTTATTCCAGCTTTATCACCAACTAGCTGAGTAGCATTAGTCAAGTGTCAGGTAACTCTCTTACTCTGGGATTTCATTAGTTAAAAAGGCTAGCTTGGTGTAGATTATGAATAAAGCAAAAAATCAGTACTAAATCTTAAGAAATTACTTTCATATAGATCTAGTAAAACAAAAACTGATTTTTATTTTTCTTTAATATATATTTTATTTATTTATTTATTTTGACAGAGGAGAGAGAGAGAGAGAGAGATACAGAGACAGAGAGAGAACTGAACTAGGGGAGCTCCCAGTTCAGCATATGGTTCCGCACGGGCCGGGGCCAGGATTCGATCCTTGGTCCCCGGCGCTGCAAAGTGAGCGCCTAACCTACTGAGCCATCCTGGCTTCCCCCTGATTTTTAATAATCTGTCAAAATTGGGCATTGGTATGACAATGAACATATAGGTCAATAGAAAAAGATAGTCTACAAATAATATACAGTCAACTAATCTTTGATAAGAAAGCCAAGAATATACAATAGAATAAAGATTATTTATTCCACAAATTGAGAGAACTGAATATCCATATAAAACATAATTAAATTGGACACATATTTTACAACATACAAAATTAAATATGTATTCATAAATATTAATTTGTAAAATTTCTAGAAGAAAACATAAATGAAATCTTTATGACATAGGTCTTGGTAGTGGTTCCTTGGATATAAAACCAAAAACACAGGTAATAAAAGCTAAAATAAGCACAAACAAGAGATACTAAATCACACTACAAAAACTTCTGTAGAGTAAAAGAAACAAATTTATTGAGTAAAAATGCAACCTACAGAATGAAAGAAAATCTTGGCAATTTATATATCTGATAAGGTTTCAATATTCAAATTATATAAAGAACTACTACATGTCAATAACCTTTTTTTTTTTTTTAAAGCCACCAAAAATAAGCAAAGCACTTGGACAGATATTCTCCAAAAAAAGACATACAAATATACAATTGATTAATAAGTATATGGAAAGTTTCTCAGCATAATTAATCATCAGAAAAATATAAATAAAAATCACAATGATATATTACTTTACATCTCTTAAGATTACCTATTGTCAAAAAATTGATAATAAAAAGTGTTGGTAAGTATATAGAAAACTTGGAACCCTTGTACATTGTTCCTGGCAGTGTAAAATGGTACAGCTATAGAAAACAACTGAAGGTTCCTCAGAAAATTAAAAATAGCACTACAATCTAGTAATTCTACTTCTGGGTATTTATTTAAAAGAATTGAGGTCAGGGTTTTAAAGAAACATTTGTCACAATAACTAAGATGTAAAAAAACATAAATGTCTATTAGTGCATGAATTTATAAAGAAAATATAGTTTATATAAATATAATCAGATATTATTTAGTCTTTAAAAAGAAGAAAATTCTGTCAAATGTAACACTGTATATAAACCTTGAGAACATTACGATAAGTAAAATAAGTCAGTCACAAAAAAATAACTTACTACATGATTCTACTTATACTAGGTATTTAAAATTGTTAAACTCATAGAAAGAGTTCATACAATGGTGTTTGCCAGTGGCTGGGGGTAAGGAGAAAGGGGAGAATGCTCTTCAACTGATATAAAATTTTAATGATGCAAGATGAGTAATACTAAAAATTTGCCATACAACACTGTGCTAGTTACCAATACCCTATTGTACAGTCAAAAATTTGTTATGAGGGGAAGCCGGGATGGCTCAGTGAGTTAAGTGCTCACTTTGCAGCCCTGGGAACTGAGGATCGAATCCCAGCCCCAGCTCATGTAGAACCATATGCTGAACTGGAGTGCCCCCAGTTCAGTTCTCACCAGGGCGAGACCCCAACCCAGTTCTTGCCCTGTGCAGCCCCGCCCACCTGTGGAATGAAACTATGTGGAAAAACCAATGATGTGCAACTATGGAGACTGTTCAAGGCCCTCCCCTTTCTCTCTGTCTCTGTCTCTGTCTCTGTCTCTCTCTCTCTCTCTGTCAAAAACAATAAAAAAAATTTTGTTATATAACTAAGTACTGAAAATGTAATATACAACAAGATTAAAGATTCTACTGTATAAGGTTTGTCCAGAAAGTATTCAATCATGTCACATAAAAAATAGTAGCATTTATGGCTGGATTTTTTCCAGACAGCCCTTGTATATGTTGCTAAAAAAGTAAATACATAAAGTTCTCATTATAAAAACCAAAATTATTTTTCTCCATTTTTCAAAATTGTATCTATATAAAATGCTGAACATTAATTAAACTTATTATGGAAATCATTTTGCAATATATGTATCAACCTTTATGCTCTGCACTTAAAACTCATTCAGTGATGTGTGTTAATTATATCCTAATGCAACAACAACAACAAATAACAAAATATAAAAAGTAAAAACATGATAAATCTTATGTTTTTACCACAATTAAAAGGACAAGGGGGAGGGCAAGGTGGAGGGTGAGGAGGCAGAGGATAAGAAGAAGGAGAAAAAAGAGGAGGCAGAGGATAAGAAGAAGGAGAAAAAAAGTTTTCAGGTTTAAAAATAAAATCATTGGCTATAGAAACAATTGGATTAAATGTTACATTAATTAGTTGATTGAATAATTACAAAATTAAATAGTTCTATTTCATATGCTAACAATATACCACCATGCCTTTCAAGGTTACTTTGAAGACATAAAATAAGTAAAAAACAAACCTTATTTATAAGAATTACATAACATTTTTATCCTAATAAATATCCTTCCTGAATTAAACAGATATAGAGATGATAGGAAACATGGTTCACTGATGCACCAGCCAATAGATTTAAGAACTTGAGGCCTAAAGTTTAAAGAAGAAATGGAGCAGTGACTGGGCACTATTTAGTAAAGGACTTTGGGTACCTTGGTGAAAAATCAGGATTTATCTTAAAAATAATTTGGAGCCACTGAAGAGCTTTTAAAGTAGGGGGATAATATGATTAGATTATTTTCAAAGATAATTGTTTTTGAAAAATATAGAAATTTAGTTGGAGAAAAAACAATGCTAAAACTGGAAGATTGCATAGTAAGGGGTTTTTAATGAATCCTTGCCTTAACAATTTTACTTTGTCACAGCAAGAGGTAATGTTAGCCTGACCTGAGAGGTTGAGTGGATATCTAGAGAAACGGAGAAAAGAGATATTCTTAAGAAGTTGGATGAACAAAACTTGGATATTGGTTTATTATTCTCAGGCTCCACTTCAAAACATTACATTCTCTCATCCTTCCTCTGAACCTCAGTTATTAACGTACATTTAAAATCACCTTGATCTTTATTATTATTAATAATACTATTCCAAATTAGAAATATTTAAATTGATGCTTAATCTAGGGAAAATTTAAGTTATCACTGAACAAGAAAACATTACAATAGGTGCCATTTCAGGAAGTGGTTTCTACACATAATGAATATATAATCTTAAACATTAATATGCAAAAACAAGTAAGTATATTAGACTGAAGACAACTTGTGATGAGTAGTTCTGGAAGAATTTAATCAGAACAAAACTCAAAGGAATTTGATCATTATACAATAGTGATGGAATTTTTTAAAGCCATACATACTGGTTTTATATTTAGTATATGACCAGAAGTTATTTAAAATACTATAAAAGTGAGATTTGTGAAAGAACATTTCATGAAAAAAGTCCTAGAATCATATCGCTTTGTTCAACATTGTTATCATTATTGTTAATAATAATGTTGATGAGATGGTGTAGAAACATAACTCTTGTTTATATCACTTAGCCTATGGTAAAAGTGGTTTTGTAATGCTAGTTTTTCTTAAAGTCATAGAATCTATTAGTGGCATTAAGTGAGGACTTACTGTATTTGAAAATAAGATTTGCCTATTAGTTGAGAGTTGACTATGTGTTTAAGAGACTTACCCAGTTTTGCCATAAATTTTTTTGAAGATATAAGCTATATATAAGAAATTAAAATTGAATATATTTTTCAAAATGAAATTGTTTTTAAATATTATCTAGTAAATTAATCTGATAATTATTCTTATACAATATTAACTTTTTCCAGACCAGTAATGTGCATGGCTGTTTCTTATATTTCAGAATCTATAGGCCTGAAATGGAAGATAAAACAGTAAACATAAATACAGAAAAGCAGATAAATGAATCTCAACTACATAGAAATACTGAGAGGCAATAAATGGAAAGAAGATAAATTGAAAGAAAATAAATTCAATAAGGAAGAGCATATATTTCATAAATAACCCTAAGCAGGGAATTAAATACATATAAGTAGATATGAGACAAGAATTTGAAATGTTCTTCGGGTATCCCTTTCAACATTCCCAGTGTCTATAATGATATTCATTGTAGAGCACTTTCATATCTATTATTCCTCTTTCTAGAACCTTCAAGTATATTAAAATCTATCTACATATTATACATATTTACAATTGAACTCCCATTAGCCAGTCCAACAAAGTCTTTTTACAGACATTGAATAACAATTACTAAACCTAAATAACTGTATGCCAAAACATTGTTTCCCTTTACTTTCTTTTAATTCACTTGATCTGTTTATTAATTGATTTATGAATTTATTTCTAGAACATTTCTCTCTAGCCTTTCTATAGTATGTACATATGTTACTCAGAGTATTTATCCTCAAATTATAATTAGCACATTATTCTTTTCCCCTGAAATATTTTTTTATTTGTACCTAGGTCCAAAGTCTTATGCTCTTCCACATTCAGAAGTTGAATTATTTCATCCCGTCTCCCACCAACTCCCTATTTCTATCAAGCACATATATTTTTTTAAACCCAAAACTCAGGAAGAATTTTTAAAATTATATACCATTGCCTAGTGTTACTTTCATTTCCTTCGTTCTCTTAGATAAGTTTTAAAGTTCTATTTCCTCACATTATTCTTATCTAATCCCTATCAATGCACAAATTGTGTCAACTTCGTTTCTCCTTTTAACTTCTACTTTCTCAGCTTTATAGGAAAAACAATTTTCACAAACCATGCTTATTTGCATTCTTCACCTCCCCTTTGACAAAGTACTCCCTTCACTGAAGCCTCAACATGAGTTGAAAGAATTGTCATCTTTCCTTCAAATATTAAAACTAAAAATTGGGGAAGCCGGGATGGCTCAGTGAGTTAAGCGCTTGCTTTGCAACCCTGGGGGCCAAGGATCGAATCCCAGCCCTGACCAGTGCAGACCCATATTCTGAACTGTAGTGTGCTTCCCATGTGGGAGTCCCCCAGTTTGGTTCTCACCCCCAGATTTGACCCCTGGTTTGAGAAGGTGTGTCTCTCATGCGGGAGGCCCACAGCCCAGTTCTCAACCTGCACAGCCCAAACCTACCTGCATAGAATAAAATCATTTTGAAATCTGATGACATACAACTATGAAGACTGCCCTGGGCACTTCCCCTTCTCTCTGTCTGTCTCTCTCTCTGTCTATGTTTCTGTCAAAAACAATAAAAAAAAATTAAAAAATAAAAAAAACCTGAAAATTTCTCAACTACAACACAAATCTGTATTGATTCTGATTAACCTGGCACCTTCAAAGTCTGACACATAAGCTGTTGCTTGCTGGAATTGATCCTTCTGTTCCAGAAGAGCATCTTCAAGAGTCTGGATGGTGGGAAGCCGGGATGGCTCAGTGGGTTAAGTGCTCACTTTGAAGCACCAGGGACCGAGGATCGAATCCCGGCCCCGGCCCATGTGGACCCATATGCTGAACTGGGGAGTTCTCCCAGTTCAGTTCTCTCTCTGTCTCTGTATCTCTCTCTGTCTCTCTCTGTCAAAAACAATAAAAAACTAAATAAATAAATAAATAAATAAAATAATATTCAAAAAAAAGAGTCTGGATGGAGCTGATATCTAATATTTGAGATAATTAATATTTGCCTATATGTGAACCATGGTTAACACATAACTTTAAGAAGCTTGCATGCTTTTATTCTCCAAATTTGTTCTCTCCTTTCTGTCATCATGTGTGACAAGTATCTTAACTGCTCTGTCTTCAGATTTAATAAATCATATGTACCGTATTTTCTGGCATATAAGACGACCGGGCGTATAAGACGACCCCCTAATTTTACAGTTAAAACATAGGTTTAGGCCTATATTCGCTGTATAAGACTACAGCCTCGGAAGTGGGGGGCAGTCTTATACAGCGAATATAGGCCTAAACCTATGTTTTAACTGTAAAATTAGGGGGTCGTCTTATATGCCGGAAAATACGGTATTTTGTGTATCAGGTTTCTGACACTTTGTTATCTTTTGTGACTATTTTTCAAAATTCCCTGGCATAATTTTTTATATTTTTAAAATATTTCCATTTTATTTCTCAATTAGTCTGACAAATATCAGCACTAAGTTCTACATTATGGATATAACCTGCTTATCACATTCTCTTCTTCATCTTTGCACTATACTACAGTACTTTCAAATGTGGAATGCATTTTCTTGAAAGAGAGCCTTCAATTTAAAATCAGAATGGAAGCTAAATGGGCCATTTAACCTCACTCCCCTTGTCACATTGATTGTACTGTATACCAGTCCATTTACATGAGAGATACCTGTCACACTGGCAAACAGTATTTTAGCATAGAAGACATTATTCAGCCTATCTTTCTATTTTCTTTAAAAAAACATAATTATTTGCTTGTTGAAACATAATAAATAGCCCTTCTACTCTTCTTTGGGAAACAAAACAAAACTGAGATTTCTCATCAGGCAATTGAGCAGTTATTTTATTATTTGTTTATTTGTTTGTTTACTTGTTTTGTTTGTTTAAAATTGAAAGTTGACTATTTCTACTCTAAAAATCCTCTAGTATAGCACACTAATATTATCAGGTATAATCAAAAATTAATGATATTAAATAAAGCCTTACAACTTTAATTTTGTTCTTCCTGGCCCCTAGATTTTTGTCACTATATCCAGTATATAAAGTACTGTTGAGAAATCTTAACCATCTTAGGTGCCTTTCAAGTGGCTGTCTAGAGCTATAACTACTAGTAACAATGTCAGTTTGCACTTCAATTAAAAACTGCACACCCACACAGCAGCAGGTCAAACGTAGTTTTGACATCCTTACATCTAAGAGTAGTACGTCCTTCCTTCAAATTTTCTCCTCCTGAATTTTTTACATTGCAATATTAATGTAGTACTTCCTAAAACTAGGAAATGTCTGAACACTTTATACCTTTGAGTTAATGTGAGCCTTAAAACACCTTGTGAGCTAGGTATTACTATTATTTTCATTTTACAGCTAAAGAAACCACAACACAGAGAAGTATTTTAACTTCCCAAGTGTAAAAGAGCTAGTAGGTAACAAATAACATTTGAACACTGAGTTGTAGGTTTCTCGTAAGATTCTTTACTTTTGGTGTATGATGAAAAAAATTCTAAAACATTTGGCGTGTATAACCACAAATCCCAGAAACCTGCATCAGAATATGTTTGAATTTTATTTGTTGACACAAATGAGAATCTGTTTGTTTTTTTCTATTTAAGGGAATTAAACAAATTTGCATTACCAAATTTATATACTTAATCTTCTAAAACAATTTTAAAAGTTTGTGTTTCTATCCTTTTTTCTCTGTTGAGATGTAGCATATAAATTTTTTCTGTTTACTTTTTTATTTATAGCTATAAAGAACTCCTTGTAATTCTACTAAAGATTTGCATTTTAAAATATTATTTATTTATTTATTATTATTATTTTTTTAATATATTTTTATTTATTTTTATTTTTGACAGAGAGGGAGAGAGATACAGAGACAGAGACAGAGACAGAGAGAGAACTGAACTGGGGGAGCTCCCAGTTCAGCACAGGCCAGGGCCGGGATTCGATCCCTGGCCCCCAGCGCTGCAAAGTAAGCGCTTAACCCACTGTGCCATCCCGGCTTCCCCCAAGATTTGCATTTTAAAATAACACATTTGAGCTTACCTTTCACATACTATCACAATTACATTTATATGCTATATATTTATCCTTCCCAAAGAAGAAAAAAATTCACACATTTATTTTTCTTGTCAATCTATGCTAATTTTCAATATAAATATAATTTAATATTTTAGTTTCAGATTTACTTTATTTTTAAATTATTTATTTCTTTATTTCAAAATGAATGTGGCACTTGTGTTTAGTTTGTTTAACCATTATCTTAACTTTATGTTTAAGTTACTTCATACCGATCATATGACTATTTTTTATCATGTCTACCATATTCATAACTTCTTAATTTTGATGTAGCTTTAATAAATTTGCATATTTCAAACAGAAATATGTCAGTGAAGGTTTTTCTCTTCTTGTGATAGAATTTTAAAAAATCACTGTTACAGAATTCCTAGTGGTAATATTTACCCTGAATACTCTTTTAATATTTTAATGCCATCTGGAGTTAGTGATATAAAAATAGTTTGAGGTAACATGATGTTATGTCTTTTTAAAAAAGGTAACTAATAAACTCATAGATTGGAATTATTGAGATAAGCTATCCTATTCCAGATCCTCAATTTTTACATCTATTCTGTTGTCATATATATATATATATGAGGTCTAACAATTAAGTTCACTACCTGCCACCGTGAGCTTACATTAACAGCACTGTACAAACTTGGTAGGGTTTCATAACCTTGGTATTTCAGAGTCACAGTTGTGTTTGTATCAACGTGCAGCACTATCTTGCTGAGTGGCATTCATTATTGTTATTGCCCATTTTTGTGTGCCATCATAAGAATGTGAAAGCTTAAATTAGAGCAATGAACAAACATGAAATTTCTTGTTATAGTTGGCAAGAACTGAAGTGAAATCAAGGATGTGTTAGTCCAAGTTGATGGGTATAATGGCAGTGTACAAATGGATTAAACATATTTCTGAGAAGAGAGAAAATGTTACTGATGAGGAAAGGTCAGGGCATTCAGTAATGAGAAGAACTGACAAAAACACAGCAAAAATTAATCAAACTGTGGGCCAAAACTATTAGCTGACTGTGAGCAGCATAGCAGACCAAGTAAACATCAATAGAGAAACAGTTAGAAAGATCTAAACTAAAAATCTTGGCATTAAAACAGTGAATGCAGAAATGGACCTGAAGGAGCTCAGCAGTGAACAAAAGCAAAGGAGAGTCAAAGTTTGCCAAGACCCTTTAGAGAGGCTAGATGATGTTTTGAGCTGTGTTATCACTGGTGATAAAACCTGGGTGTACCAATATGACACTGAAACAAAGTGTCTAAGTACAGAATTAAATTCAGCCAATTCTCCATAATCAAAAAGTTTTTTTTGGTTTAAATCTAGTCTAAACAATGTTGCTAACCATTTTTTTTTATATTAGAGGATTGTTCATTATAAATTTGTACCAACTGGACAGTCAACCACATTGACTATTTGAAAGTGCTTAAAAGCTGTATAAAAAAAGTTAGATGAAAACGACCTTAACTTTTTGCCAACAACTTTTGCATCAGGACAATGTACCAGTTCACAGAGCACTATCTGTAAGGGACTTTTTAGCCAGTAAACAAATAACTGTATTGGAACACCCTCTCTACTCACCTGAGATGGCTCCCAGTGACTTTTTTCTTTACCTGAAGATAAAGGAAATATTGAAAGAAAGCCATTTCAGTGATATTCAGGACATCAAGGCTAATACCATGACAGTTCTGATGGTCCTTCCAGAAAAAGAATTCCAAAATTGATTTGAAGGGTGGACTAAGTGCTGGCATTGGTGCATAATTTCTCAAGGGGAGTATTTTGAAGGTAAACATTGTAATATTCAGCAATGAGGTATGTAGCATTTGTTCTAGGATGAGATTGAGAACTTAATTGTATGTTTTGTATGTTTTTTAAAGTAAACCACTTATAAGTTATGTTCATATTCATTTTTTATTATGTATATCTTTTTATTCTTTTAATATTTTAGCCTCTTTCTTCTGAAAATTGGGTAAACTAGTCACATTTTTTTCTATGTTATTGATTTCATTTCTTGCAGGGATCTTCATTTCTTTGAATTTATGTTTTCTTTTATTTTCTCTATTTTATTCACTTATTAAAAATATCCTCTATTTTTGTCATATCTCCCATTGATTTGCAGCCCAAGATTTCTTGAATTTTATTTTTATACTTTAGGTGCCTTCTAAAATTATTTTGTGTTTTCTTCAGTATAAAATATGCTCAAGTATATTCTTTTTTCCTGTATGTGCTATTAAATACTATTGTTCTCTATACTGAAATATTTATTCATTGGTCCCTAACAGATTTGGTTTTAATTTTTAATTATTACATAATAATTTTTTCCCTCCAAATTTAGATGCTTTGGTGCATTTCTTCCTCTTTTCTTTACTTATGTCCATTTAGATCTTATGCTAAGTACAGGTTGAAAACTATAATCCTCAGTAAAAATTAAAGGTTTTGTAGTCACTGAAGATGAAACCTTAACTCCTATAGCACTTATGTACTTATCTGATTGTGTGGAAAACAATTATTTTTTGTTTGCTTTATAATTTCACATTTCTTTGAAACTGCTCTACTTCTATGGATTGGCTAGTATTTGCCTATTACTACCATAGCCTCTACTTCCCAGGACACAACGAGCACAGGTGCAAAGTAAATTTACTTCTCTAAGACTGCATCATATTTAAAATAAAGATATTAAAGAATTCTGTTTGGGCTATGATGCAGCTTGTCATTGAATAGTAAACTACTAAAACACTAAAATAAATATGAAAAAACTGTCTTAAGACATTGGTCCATAGTCAGTCCAGTGTTATTGTATCTGAGAAAAGAAATGCAGAAGAGGTGAGCACGAAGATAATATAGACTCCGTATCTATAGGCAATTCCAAGACTGTAGTGTACTTTAAAGGAAAAGATTTAACTATACGTCTATATACAAGAGCTGCCTGAAAAAAAATTCAGTAATAAATGCCTCCATTTTTTATATTACCTGGCTGGATACTTTCTGGATAACCCTTGTACAATCAATAAAAGTTGGGGCAATAATTAAATATTGAATAATTAAGGGTAAACTTAAAATCTGTGCAAAAAATTGTTTAGGGTTATTGAAGATAATAAGATAAATACAGCAATAAATTTGGTGTATAAATTGAAAACAAATTAAGATTTCATAAAATTTATATATAAAGTCAATGAATTCAAAATCTTCACTCAACAGACATTTTTCCCTATAGAAATTGACAAGACATTTATAAAATATATGTAGAAATAAAAGGATCTGAAATGGTCCATAAATTCTTAAATGAAAAAATAAGTTGAAAGATTATGATAACTAGCATTATGAGAATGGGCTGATAAATTTTGCCTCCATTTACATAGAAAGGAAGTGGGAAAAGAAATTTTAATAAAATAAAACAAAATATACCTACAACATTTATTTTCAAAGCTGCATAATTACGTTTTTTTATAAAATCAACCACACACTTCCATACACTTCCTCCAAGCTTTCATTAGTTTTTGAAATCTGTTCTTAAAAAAATTGATGTTTTGTTTCGAGAGCATTTTTTCACTACACTTTACCTCTTCAACTCAGATGAACCACTTAATCCAGCATCTTATTATACTCAAATAAACACACTGATCAAAATAAATGACTTGCATTTGTCGGAGAATTTTAATTGGAGAAACTTTTTCTGCTGTTAAGATTTCAACAGTATTTTTTGGAGAAGTTTGAGAAAGATAGGCATTAATTTTTCTTTTAATGCCTGGTAAAATTTATTAGTGAGACCATCTGGTTCTGGACTCTTGTTTTGGGGGAGGATTTGGATAATAGTTTTAATTTTCTTATTGTAGATTGGTCTGTTTAGATTATCCAATTCTTCTTTATTCAGTTTATGTAAATTATATGTTTCTAAAAGCTTGTCCATTCCTTCTAGGATGCAAGATTTGGTGACATATAGGCCTTCATAGTATTCCTGTATGATTCTTTGTATTTCTGTTGTAATTTCCCCTCCTTCAATTCTAATATGGATTATTTTGTTTTTCCTCTTTTCCCTTGGTGAGCATAGCTGAGGGGTTATCAATTTTATTAATTTTAAAAAAAACAGCTCTTTGTTGTATTAATTTTTTTATTGTTTTTCTATTCTCTATTTTATTTAGTTCTGCTTTAATTTTTTATTATTTTCTTCCTTCAGCTGGCTTTGGCAATACTTCCCAACTCATTCTATGAGGCCAACATTACCCTAATATCAAAGCCTGGTAAGGACAACAACAACAACAAAAAAAACCTATAAACCAATATCTCTGACAAACTTTGATGCAAAAATCTCAAACAAAATATTAGCAAGTAGAATACAACAATGCATTACAAAGATTATATATCACAATCAAATAGGATGCATCCCGTTAACACAAGGATGGTTCAACATACACAAATTGATCTATGTGATACACCACATAAAAGATTAAAATCATATAATTATATCAAATGTGATACAGAAAAAAATTGATAAGATAGAATATTGATTTACAATCAAAACTCTTACTAAAATGGGTATAGAAGAAAAGTACCTCAACATAATAAAGGCCAGATATGATAAATTCTCAGCAAATGTCATACTGAATGGGAAAATAATTAAACCTTTTTTTTCTAAAATCTGAAACAAGACAGGGTGTTCTCCTGTCACCACTGCTATTCAAAGTAGTGTTGCAAATTCTAACCAGAGTAATCAGGCAGGAGAAAAAAAGAAAAGGCATCAAAATTGGGAGAGAAGAAGTTAAATTGTCACTTTTTGCAGATGACATGATCCTTTATACAGAAAACCCTAAAGACTGTTCCAGAAAATTATTACAAGTAATAAATGGATACAGCAAAGTTCCAGAATACAAAATCAGTGTACAGCATTTTTATGTGCAAACAATGAAACTTCAGAAGAACAAATGAGAAAAATAATACTGTTTGCAATTAAAACAAAAAGAATAAAATACTTAGGAATAAACTTAACAAATAATGTGAATGACTTACCGGTATAAACAGAAAATTATAAAACACTATTAAGAGAAATAGAAGAAGATACAAAGAAATGGAAAGACATCCATGCTCATAAATTGGAAAAATCAACATAATTAAAATAGCCATATTACCCAAAGGACTTTACACATTTAATGCAATTCCCATCAAAATCCCACATACTTTTATTTTGAGAAATATATTGTTAAAAATTATCAAATTCGTATGGAGCCACAAAAGATCTCAAATTGCAAAAGCAATCCTCTGAAAAAAGAATAAGGCTGGAGACATTACACTCCCCAACTTCAGTCTGTACTACAGTGTCAATAATCAAAACAACTTGATATTGGCAGAAAAATAGACATGTAGACCAATGGAACAGATCAAAAACACAAAAATAAACCCCAAAATATATAGACAGATAATCTTTGACAAAGTAGCAAAAAATATACAATAGAGAAAAAAAAGCCTCTTTAGTAAATGGTGCTGGGAAAATTGCAAAACAACTTGCAAAAGAATGAATCTGAACTGTGGGCTGTCACCATATACCAAAATTAACTCAATGTGAATTTGAAGACCTCTACATAAGACTCAAAACAATAAACTATATAGAAGAAAGCATAGGTACTAAATTTATAGGCCTT
Organism: Craseonycteris thonglongyai; assembly: GCA_004027555.1. Classification (NCBI taxonomy): domain Eukaryota; kingdom Metazoa; phylum Chordata; class Mammalia; order Chiroptera; family Craseonycteridae; genus Craseonycteris; species Craseonycteris thonglongyai. Next base: position 21,298 of record PVKE010023402.1, read on the forward strand.
GGATTCAGAGAGTACTTTATGAACTTGACCCCCAAATGAAGTAAAAGCAAAACTAAATGAACGGGACTATATCAAACTAAAACGTTTCTGCACCGCAAAGAAAACCATCAACAAAGTAAAAAGGGAACCAACTGAATGAGCAGGAGACCTAAACAGACTATTGTCCCATGAAGACATACAAATGGCCAACAGATATATGAAAAAATTCTAAACATCACTAGCAATTATGGAGATGCAGATTAAAACCACAATGAGATACCACCACACATCTTTTAGAATGGCTATAATCAACAAGACAAGGAATGAAAGTGCTAGAGAGGCTGTGGAGAAAAGGGAACCCTAATACACTGCTGGTGTGAATGTAAATTGGTACAACCATTATGGAAGGCAGTATGGAGATTCCTCAAAAAATTAGGAAGGGAATTGCCATATGACCCAGCATTTCCTCTCCTGAGTACCCAAAAAACTTGAAAACCTAATTTGCAAAGATATATACAGTGTTCCCTCGCCACTTCACGCTTCATGGTTTGCGGCTTCAGTGCTTCGCGAGTTTTTCCAAAATATTCATCAAAAAATAAAAATGAAAAAATACAACCCTGTTGGCAGCCACATGGCGGAAAGGAGCGTTGTTTCATGTGGATGCGCGAGAGAGAAGGATCCCTGCATGTCAAACAAAGAGATGAGTTGACTCAGAGTACATACCAGGGACTCTCATAAAGGCGCGGGATTGGTTTCCGGTGCGACATCGACCAATGAGAAAATTCCTAGGGGCAAATCCTACTTCGCGGTTTTTCAGCTTTTGCGGAAGGTTCTGGTCTCCATTAACCGCGAAAAACGAGGGATCACTGTATACTCCAATGTTCATCGCAGCACTGCTCATGGTGGCCAAATCATGAAAACAACCAAAATGTCCTTCAATAGATGACTGGATAAAGAAGTTGTGGTACATTCGCACAATGTAATATTACTCAGCGGTAAGAAAAGATACAGCCATTTGTGACAACATGAATAGACCTTGAAACCATCTTATTAAGGAAAATAAGTCAGACTGAAAGTATTGAGAAACATATGAGCTCATTTATAGGTAGAATATAAAAATGAAAGTAACAAAGAAACAAAAACTCATGGACACGGTCAACAGTTTAGTGGTAAGGGGCAAGGTGGGTGGGATAGTGGAGTAGGTAGTGGACATCAAATATACAGTGATGAAAAGAGAACTGATTCTGGTGGGCACATAATGCAATGCATAGACAATGTAATGTACTCTTGTACATCTGGAAACTATGTAATTGTTACCAGCCAATGTCACCCCAATAAATTTACTATATAAAAAAAAAATTCAATAATAGCATGTTGTTTGAACTGAACATCTGAACACTCTTCCATTTTGATATGCCTTCGGTGAAAAATATAAGCATCGGTGTGTCAGGTGATGCCAGGATACATAGTGGTTGAGTGCTTGCCTCACAATCAAGAGGTCCAGGGTTCAATTCCTGACCCTGGCCCATGCAATCCCATATGCTGAACTGCAGAGCAACTGAAAATACCAGGATTGTTCAGTGGTGAATGTTTTCACTTCCCATGACAGAGGCCCCCAGTTCAGTTTCCACCCTGAACAGCCTCACATTTACCTATGTGTGGAATGAAACCGTGTCATAACTAATGATGTACAGCTATGGAGACTATTCTGTGGCCCCATTTCTCTCACTTTCTCTCTTTCTTCTCTCAAAAACAATAAAATAAATATTAAAAAAAAAGAGGAATGATGGAGGGGAGATACCATGTGAATACATAGAACTGGTTATATCCAGATATTTTTAATATAACAAAAATTACTACAGTGGAGACAAAATTGATCAGCCCTCTCTTATAATTATAAATCTATAATAAAGACAGAGTGATATTGGCATAAGATTTATATCAGTGGAATTGAGATTTCAGAAAACAGATTCACATATATATAATTAATTTAATTTCAAAAATTACTAATAATTAATAAAAACTATAATAGTATTTTCCACAAATTGTGCTTGAAGGCATGGGTGACTCAAAAATTATGCTGAGCAAATGTAGCTTAACTAGCATAAAACATATTCTTGCTTATTTAATTTACATAAAATTATAGAGAAAGTGTATTTAATTTATAGTGACAAAAAAATAACAGGAACAAGGAAGATTATGGTATAATGGAAATTCTAAAAATATTACTGACAATGGATACTCAATTCATTTCATTGTATTTTTCTAACCATGTCAGAAAATTGTTAATGCACATTGCAGGGGAGGTTCCTAACTTTCTATAGGGCAAGTTGTCTGCATTTTAAGACTGATATTCTGGGTGGTTGTGAGATATTCTTGTACAATTTATCCTTGACTAGCTTTCATTTATCATTTTAAAGTTAACAGGTTGCCGATAAATATTACTAGTTTCCAAGGATATTGCCATTTGGCATTGTGTTATTTACTCTTAAGTATACTTTAAGACAGGGGTTCCCAAGCTTTTTATACTCTAGGGCGCATTCTAAAATATCAGTAGGATGGCGGGCACCAGCTATTTCTAAGGATATTTATTATTGAACAAGATTAAAAAATAATAAACAAAAATAATTTTAAAATAATAAATTTATTGTACAAATTATATGCACACAAAGAAACATATATACAAAACGTAATGCAAAGTAAATAAAAAAACACGTATAATAAAATCATTTAAAAAAACATAAAAGAAAACATAAAAAAAAAATCTGTCAGTGTGATCTTTGGCATTGCATTTCATTAGCCAGTGCCTCATAATTAGGACGGTATGATGACAACCCTGTTAGCAAACAATTATTAAGATGCTCATTGGTAAGTTGAGATCTATATCGTGATTTTATTAAATTCATGTTTGAAAACAAAGATTCGCATAAATACGTTGACCCGAAAAATGATTTGATTTTATATGCCGCTTTTTTTTTAAATGGGAATCTTTCTTTGTCGACTATATTCCATAAGTCCTCTGATATTAAGGATTTTGACAAAATATCATTCTTAAGGTTCAAAATTTCTAACTCTAGTTCTGCTTTCCCCTGAACAAGGTCTGCAATACATGCAGCTAGTTCTATTACATTTATTTGGCAAGTAAAAGGATTGATACAGAAGGAGACAATTGGCTCAAAATTTGTAAACTGCAGAAATCTCTCTTCCAACTGTTTTTGAAGCACTTTCAGGGTCTCGATAAATAGTGACACGTTTAATTCATTGTTACCTAGCATTTTCCTCATATATGGGAAGTGCACAAGAGACTTGATATGCAGATGTGATATCAACAAAGTCAATTTCACTTTAAATGCGTTTACAGAACTTATCATTTCAGCTCTATTTTTGTCTTTTCCCT
>PVKE010023403.1:0-24671 GCA_004027555.1 Craseonycteris thonglongyai
TGTGTGTGTGTGTGTGTGTGTGTATATATATATATATATATATACACACACACACACACACACACACACACACATACTACTTTTCTTTATTCATTTATCTATAATCAGCACTTCGGTTGCTTCCATATCTTGGACTATTGTAAATAATGTGACAATGAGCATATAGATGCATACATCTTTCTGAATTAGTGTTTTGGGTTTCTTCAGATAAATACCCAGAAGTGAAAAGCAATAAGTTATCTCCAAGGGAGCACTCATAAGACTGTACATTGATTTCTCAACAGAAACTTTGCTGAGCAGAAGAGAATGGCATGAAGTATTCAAATAGATGATAAGCAAGGACCTACAAGCAAGATTACTGTATTTAGCGAATCTATTATTTAAAATCAAAGGCCAAGGGGTAGCTGGGATAGCTCAGTGGGTTAAGCACTCAATTTGCAGCCCTGGGGACCAAGGATCGAATCCCGGCCCCAGCCTGTGCAGACTCATATGCTGAACTGGGGAGTGCCCCCAGTTCGGTTCTCACTGGGGTGAGATCCCGGCCTAGTTCTTGCCCTGTGCCCACCTGTGGAATAAAACCATGTGGAAAAACCAATGATGTGCAACTATGGAGACTGTTCTGGGCTCTCTCTCTTCTCTTTGTCTCTGTCTCTGTATTCTCTCTCTCTCTCTCTCTCTCTCTCTCTCTTTCTCTCTCTCTGTCAAAAACAATAAAAATAAATCTTTAAAATCAAACGCCAGATAAAGAGCTTCCCTGACCAAAAAAAAAAGGTAGAGTTTATTATGCCCCAACAATTACTACAGAAAATGTTAAAGAGACTTCTTTAAGAAGAAAAATAATAAAAAATATAAATAATAAAATAGCAATAACTACATATTTATCAACAATTTCTTTAAATATAAGTGGAACACCATAAGTGCTCTGATCAAAAGGCACAGAATGCCTGCATGAATAAGAAAAGAACACCCTGGGGAAGCTGGGATGGCTCAGTGGGTTAAGTGCTTGCTTTGCAGCCCCGGAGACTAGGGATCGAATCCCGGCTCCGGCCCATGTGGACCCATATGCTGAGCTGGGGTGTGCCCCCAGTTCAGTTCTTGCTGGGTCCTATGCAGGAGGCTCCCAGCCCAGTTCCTGCCCTGCGCAGCCCCGCACCCACCTGTGGAATGAAACTATATGGAAAACCAATGCTCAACTATGGAGACTTCTCTGGGCTCTCCCCCTTCTCTCTGTCTCTTTCTGTCTGTCTCTCTCTCTGTCAAAAACAATAAAAATAAATCTTTAAAAAAACAAAACAAAAAAACACCCTTACATATGTTCCCTACAAGAGACTCACTTCCAATAAAAAAACACACATGGGTTGAAAGTAAAGAGATGGAGAAAGGTATTTCATGAAAATGGAAATAAAAAATTACCTGGAGTACCAATGCTTATGTCAGACAAAACAGACTTCAAACTGAAGGCTTTAGTGGAAGTCAAAATTCGTTTTTGACTAGATAGTATTACTTAGAATTGTAAAATTATCCAAGTTCCTTACTTCCCTTTTATTTTTAGGAAACAGGGGTATAATTTCATATCTAATCACTCATACTTTGAGGTACAATTAATATTTTTTCCATTTCTTTATTTTTATGGAGAAATCTGATATTTTTTAATTGTTAAATTCATTAGGGTGACATTGGTTAGTAAAAATTACATAGCTTGCAAGTATACAATTCTACCATAATTTGTCTGTGTGTTAAAATATGTTTTCATGGGGAGGAGGAGATTAATAAGTGGTGATGGAAAGAAAGCTCGTTCTTGGTAGAGAACACATTTCTTTTTTATTCAATTTTGGTGTTGTTGGTGTTCTTGACTTTTTCTTTTATAGAAGACCACCTACTATATTTTGGAAATATGAGGGAATAAGAGTTAAATAAGAATGTATTCATCAAAATAATAGTATTTTTCAAGGTAAAGCTATCATAATCTTTATTAATAAGATACACAACTTGTTAATATTTCTTTAAACCATAAAAGCTGGAGGAAGTAAGGTGGGAAGATTACTAAAAGTTTTTCCAATCTATTTTTAGCTTCCCTATGTCCTTCCTTTCTATAAGTTAAATATTTACTAACCTAAAATATTGACCAAGAAATAACTTCCAAAGTTTGGTTAGTATTTACTCTGTACAATCTATTATTTAAAGTTTGTGTGTTAGCTCATATAGATGGCTTATGTTGCTAATAAAGCAGTAGTTATGAGTTCAGTTCTTAAATGAACCATTTATACTTGCTTTATTCCCATACTTCAATAAACACCTATATATTTAGCTAAATGTTAAGCAAACACACATAGACATTAGGTTAAGTGGAGATAAAAATATAAAACACGTAAATACGCAAATTTTAAAAAATCAAATATACAAATAAAATATTCTTTTAAAATGTAGCCAAAGGATGTTATTGCCAAGTTTTGTCTAGAACTAGGATATCAATCCATAACAAATATTATGAGAACAGTGCAGAATATTTACCAGTAGGTGTTGGCTATTGTTGTTTGAATACATGCAGATCAACATTATTTTTGATACATAAGTTAAAAGGCTTAAAGCTACTAAGTTAGTGCCACAAGATTTTTGTACCCCTAAGGGGATTCTACAAGTATTTTCAAACAATCACCATTCATCCACTCTTTGCATCAGAATCTATTTATTTTTACGTATCATCTTTCTTATATCACAGGGTCAACAACATAGAATATACAGAATGTTTCTATTTAAACTACTTGATGAAAAATATAACATTGATCTCAGCAATCTAATCCATATAAAATGTTTTGTTCTTAATTTTAACCAAATTTGTAAAAGGCAGCCTCAAGGGTTTAGAATTCAGTCTTTTTTCTAGGTATTTCATAGATCAAGACAATCAGACACAACATATCTAAAACAGTTTCCTCTGGCTACTGGTAGAAATGTTTATATTAATTGTACCACTGGACTAAGTTAAAGAGAATTATAAGATATAGAAGTGTGAAAATATTGTTTTTGCTATAGAAAAATTTATGAGGAGGCAACCTCTTACACTATGTGTTGGCTTATTTGGGATAGTTGAGAACAGGGTTCAGTAAACTATAGCCAGAGGGTCAAATCCAGCCCACTACTTGTTTTTGTAAATAAAATTGTACTGTAACTCAGCACTACTCATTTATTGACATATTATCTATGGCTGTTTTCATGCTACAATGGTAGAACTAAGTAGTTGCTACAAAGATCATATGGTTTGCAAAGTCTAAATTATTTACTATCTGGCCCTTTACAGAAAAAAATACATGTTTTCTAACCTCTGATATTGAGTAAAACTTTCATTGGAAAAGTCATTTAACAAGTATTTTGGTCGTGATAGGCTTTCCCTCTTTGCTTTGGAACTAGGAAGTTCTTAATCAAACATGGTTACCTACCACTAGTATAAATGTCATTATGCTATGTATCTTGTGTATTAACATAACTCCATCTTCATCTTACTGCCATATTTAAAATTTTTATTCCCGCATATTTTTCCAACCTCTAAAAATCTAGTTTTGCTGTACATATCTCTGTACAAATTGTTATAAAATCTCTACATTCTACAAAGAACACTGTCTAATTTATTTGCACTCAATGTCTACCTCTTTTCATAAAATTAATTTCTTTCCCATAATAAGTTGAACATTATCTTGTAGCAAGCATAATTTTGCAATTAAAGATCACGTGGTTCTTCTTCCATTCTAAAACTTTTCTTAAATCACATAACTTGTATTTAAACATTCAAAATAAGCTATTTAAGGAATTAGCAGGAAAGTAACAGGACCACAGTGATCAGATTTAAGCAGACCTAGGTTCACATCCTGACTAGACCAACTTTGAAACATGGGTAAGTCATTAAATACTTAGAACCTTTTCTCATCTGTAACATGGGGAAAACATAATAAAATTTTGCATGCTTAATATGAGAATTAAGTGACAAAGGCATTTGCCTTTTTTGTTCACTGCTCTATCAGAAGAAATAAATGGATAGATAGATAGATAGATAAATCGATAGATAGATAGATAGATAGATAGATAGATATAGATGCAAATATAACTGGTTTTTACATTATTGAATTTTGTCACTTGATATTGGAATACATTCTTAAATAAATGTGGTTATGCTATACATAATTTTAATGCATATTTCTCACTTTATGTTTTTTCGTTAATGACTTTTTACTTGCTGTTTACTTTATATTTATTTTAGAATATGAAAATGATGTTAGACCAAAAGCAAATTCTAGTGATTATCTTATTCAAGTTGAAAACAGATGGTAAAGCAGCGAAGACAACTCCCAACATCAATATCGCATTTGGCTCAGTCACTACTCATGGACACATAGTGCAGTGGTGGTTCAAGAAATTTTGCAAAGGAAATGAGAACCTTGAAGGTGAGGAGTGTAGTGGCTGGCCATAAGAAGTTTACAATGACCAACTGAGAACAATCATCAAAGCTGTCTTACAACTACATGAGAAGTTGCTGAAGAACTCCATGTCGACCATGCTATGGTCATTCAGCATTTGAAGCAAATTTGAAAGGTGAAGAAGTTCGATAAAGTGGCAGACTGAAAATCCAAAAAAATTGTCATTTTGAAGTGTCATCTTCTTTTATTCTACGCAACAATGAACCATTTCTGAAATGAATTGTGATGGGTGATGAAAGGTTGACTTTATATGAAAACTGGTGATGACCAGATCAGTAGTTGGACCAAGAAGAAACTCCAAAGCATTTCCCAAAACCATACTTGCACCAAAAAAAGGTCATGGTCCCTGGTGGTCTGCTGCCGTTCTGATCCACCATAGCTTTCTGAATCCTGGTGAAATCATTCCATCTGAGAAGCCTGTTCAGTGAATCGATGAGATGCACTGAAAAAAGTAATGCCTGAAGCCAGCATTGGTCAACAAAAAGCATCCAATTCCTCTCCATAACAACACTTGACTGCACGTGGCACAACCAACACTTCAAAACTTGAACAAATTGAGCTACAAAGTTTTGCCTCACCTGCCATATTCACTTGATCTCTTGCCAATGACTTCCAATTTTTGAAGCATCTCAACAACATTTTGCAGGGGAAAGCCTATGCTTCCACCAGCAGCAGGATGCAGAAAATTCTTTCCTAGATTTCCTTGAATCCCGAAGCAGATTTTTACAATACAGGAATAAACAAATACATTTCCTGTTGGTAAAAATGTGTTGATTTTAATGGTCCCTATTTTGATTAATAAAGATGTGTTTGAGCCTAGTTACTATGATTGAAAATTCACAGTCCAAAACCACAATTAATTTTGCTGCTTAATAGCTAGACAGACAGATATAGATAGATACACAATAGTTCAGATAGATAGATGATAGATAGATAGATAGATAGATAGATAGATAGATAGATAGATAGATAGATAGATAGATAAACTTACCTACCTTGCAGATTAATGGCATACATTAAGAACTTGGGAAAAATCAATTTTGATTTTCTTTTTAGATACATTCTTCAGTGTAGGTGTCTTTAGTCTTATTTAGAAATAAGTTACCAGTGACTGGAGAGAACTTTTTAAACTATTATGCTACCTTGCAGAGATAGAAGAAATTCTGCACATACGTATGTGCTATGTTAATGTTTGGCAGAAAAACACCAAGCAAGACACACATTTCTTAGTGGGGATCCTTTAAACTCATACTCTGGGGAAGCCGGGATGGCTCAGTGGGTTAAGCACTCACTTTGCAGCGCCAGGGACGGGGGATCGAATCCTGACCGCGGCCCGTGCGGAACCATATGCTGAACTGGGAGCTACCCCATGTTCAGTTATCTCTCTGTCTCTGTCTCTGTCTCTCTCTCTGTCAAGAATAAAATAAACAAAAAAATAAAAATAAACTCATATTCTTAGTTCCTGGAGAAATAATCCCATCTCTCTAGAAAAAAAAAAAAGAATTGATGTGTGCTTATGGTGGGCTGGAGAGCAGGAAAATAGGTTTTATCTACCACATGAAAATAAATTCAATCCACTGTCTGGTAGTAAAAGGAAGAAAAAATTATAAATAAGCAATCAGATGATACCATTTATTGGTCTGTTGATTATTTATTTATTTACCAAGTACTTATTGATTATTTGTGATGTATTAAATAATAGTTTTACATTTATTAATAAGATAGACAAGGTCTCTGCCCTCTAGGAGAATGCTTACAATCAGATGGTTGGATTTGTCTTCCTCTACAGATACCTTATCATTATCTTAATGGATGTCTTTTCTTCTTTTTATGTACTGCATGTTCCTGTCACCCTTACCTCAAACTGTTGAAACTCTACCCATATAGGATAATATTAGGAGAAGGGGCCTCTGGAAGTAATGAAGTTTAAATGAGTTCATGAGTATGGAACCTCCATGATGGGGATTAGTGTCTTTATAAGGAGAGACTAGAGCTTGCTCTCCTGCCTTGTGAGGACACAGCAAAAAGATAGGTATCTGGAAACCCAGAAAAGAGCCCTCACAAAATGCTGACCATGCTGGTACCCTAATCTTGAACACCCCAGCCTCCAGTACTGTGACAAATTGTTGTTTAAACCACCCAGTTTGTGTTATTTTTGTTATAGTGGCCCAAACTAAGATATACTTCAAAATAACTTATGTTTATTTTAACTTGATGGAATCTTCATAAACATATTTGGATGAGGAAGTACAGAAAGTTCAGTTTGCTTAGTACATGTCTTGTGATGAGCATTCTTTGAAGTCCATTGAACAGCCATAAGCTTTTAGTTCCTCCCAGCTTCTCAGAGTTGGCCAGTTTTACTTAGGTAAAGGTATAAATATCTCTAGTATAATGTGAAGCTTTTCTTTTCATTCTAGGATATCTTACATCTCAATCAACACTAAATAAGTAACTATGTAGGATTATATAACTGCATGTATCTACTAGAAATGACAGTCAACCAAAAAGTACATTTTTTCTCACTCACTTTGAGAACTAACATAGTAAAATAATAATAAAAAACCCCATTAACTTCTTAATTTTTTAAAAATTATCTATGGGTGAAAATTAATAGCAGAGTTGCTAGTAATAGTTATATAATTTCTACAATTAGGATCTAACAAACACTTATACTATTAGGAAATGGAAAAAACATGTATCTTTCTCCTGGTCCCTGAACCTGGCCAATTCTTTATACCACTTGGAGGGTAATGGTATGTAAGTACTTATTTGCACTTTTAATATGATCATAAGAATGTTTGAAATACCACCTCTGAACATAAATATATACAGTATCTACATCCTTACCTCTTACTGTGGAAAATTATCAGTCCTGGTAAAGCTATGCTCCATTTTTAATTTGTTAAATCAGTAGTAAAGTTGTAGTCTTTTGTTGTTGTTTTAATCAATCTGTTCTATACAATTTGCAACTAAAATTAATTCACTATTCATTCGAGATTAATTTTCAATTCAATTTCTTGACCAAATTGGATTTTTACATTAAATTACGTTCTTATGGATCTAAGTTGAGTGTGTTATAATGATTAATAAGGCCATGTAACTTCATAAATTAACCATAATTGACCACAGTGATTGGTAAGGTAAATCTCATTATAAAGGACTGGATTTAAGAGGTTGGTATAGGGTGGGTAGATGAGGGGCTTTTACATTCTTTTATTGATGTTTAGTGGAAACATCCATTCACCTATATTACTTGTAAACTTGTGTTACTTGCGAACTTGTTTCACTTAGTTCAATCCTACTGGTTTTTTTTTTAATGAATCGAATTAATGACTAATGATAGCAATTTCCAAGTGCTACTTAAGATAGCAAAATAGTAATAACAATCCTTTAAATAGATGATAATTTCCCAGTAGGAATAATATTTGTTTCTACATAAATTTGAGTATATTTATGGAAGAAGAAAACTAAAAAAAAAAAATGTTCTATGTTTTAGTCTAAATACTTTATGATTATCATTCATATACATTATAGAATTTAAAAACATGAAAATAATTTCACTCTAATACAGTGGGATTAACTACTCTTTTAAAGTAAAATCAACTTTATGAATACAGTATATAGCATATCTTTGGGAGACATACATATTGTCCTTTCCCTACCATCTAAATAATCCACAACCAACTTCATTTTAGTTTACTTTGGTCATGTAAGTATCTGGGAAAAGGCAACAAATAATTCTTTATTTTCCAATTTGCTTGTATGTAGCCCTCTCCAAACTACAGACACATAAGGTAGGTGTGATGGTTAATTTCATGTATCAACTTCACTGGGCTAAGGAATACCATGATAACTGGTTAAACATTATTTCTGTGTGTATCTATGATGTTGTCTATGAAAGAGATGAGCATTTGAATTGGTATACCAAGTAAAGAACAAAAACTTTACTATTGTGAGTGGGCCTCATCTAATCTATCGATGACTTGAATAAAACAAAAAAGGGTAAGAACATCAAATTCTCTCTCTTTGCTTGAGCTAGGGAGTTCTGTCCTTTGTGGTAGGGAGGTTTATGAGGGCATCATGAATTAGCTTGAGCGAAGTCTAATGACCTACCCAATGACAGGATTCCAAACGTATAGTGTCATTGACAAAAGGCCTTAATTTTCTTGTTTTCCACTACCATGATTTAACTGCCAGTTAGTCTATATATTAATTTTGAGAGCTCTGTGTACATTATACTACAGACCTTTTAATATTTTATATATTTTAGAATATTGCATTATTTTGACTATAACATCAATATAAAATAGACATATTTATTAATATGTTGTCATAGTCAATAGGTCAATGTTAGGTTGGAAACAGAACAACATGATTTTCTTAGTGAAGAAACGTGAGATTTATCTCCTCACCCCCTCACCCCCATGGGTACCTGCATTCCCTAGTGTCTCAAGAAGTCATACTTGATTCAGAGGCTCAAGGTAGTAGATAAATAACATATGACTTATTATGAAATCATACTTTTTAAAGAAAAACATGTTTTAAGATTTGGGGGGGGACACTGTGTATGTAGAAAAAGATATATATTTATTCATCACTTACCAAATATTTACTGTGATTTACTTGAGACCTAGAGCAACAAATAGGCAGATGTGGCCCCTGCCTTAACAGAACTCCAGTTTCAGAGGGCAAAGAGTCCTAAGTTTGAATTATAGCCCTGCCACTGTATTGGTTCAATTTTAGCAAAAAATACTGAAACTTCTAGGCCATAGTTTTTTGTTCTTGATATATAATATTTGTCTAAGGGTCCTTATCCTGTATGGTTTTTGTATTTAATAAAATGTATAGTGCTTATTCCCTATCTGTCAAATAGTACACATTCTCATTGCTTTCCTTCTTAAGTGCAGTTACCAGCATATAATATGACAGGCACAGAATTCCGTCAAGTACAAAAAATACCAAAGAAAACTTTGACTATTCTTAATAATAATAGATGTGACAATACACATAGCTAACAATTTTATTTGTTTATTATTAAGGATTTATTTTATTGCTTTTCAAAGAGATAGAGACAGAGACAGAGAGAGACAGAGAGAAGAGGGGAGGGCCCAGAGCAGTCTCCACAGTTGTATATCACCAGTTTTTGACGTGGTTTCATTTCATACATGTGGGTGGGGGGCCTCTCAGGGCAGGAACTGGGCTTGGGGTGTCCTTCTTGGAAGGCACACCCCCTCGAGCCAGAGGCTGAACCAGAGGGTGAGAACCAAACGGGGGGCCTCCCGAATGGGAAGCACACCCCAGTTCAGCAGATATGTCCACAAGGGCTGTGGCTGGGATTAGATCCTCAGTTCACAGTGCTGCAAAGCGAGCTCTTAACCCACTGAGGCATCCCGGTTCTCCCCACCTCCTTTTTTTTTTTTTTTAATCAGGGATTGATAGTTTGTAAAGAGAGTCTATTAAGTCCTTAGATATATAAACTTTTATGGCAGAGAATAAAATTACTCATACCTAGAATTGTGTTCAACAATTGAAATCATTATATTCATGTATGGAAGATGCCTATCTAGTATATTGTAATATAAATTTTGAATTTTTCATCAAATCATGGAATTTAAGTATAGTGAGTCCTACATAGAACCTCTTACCCCCCCACCCCAAACAGGTATTATTTACAAGACTACTGGCTAAGATCAAGTATAGGCTATGTTCTGAAGAACTGTAAGATATACATTTCACATGGGAATAGTCTGTTTTTGGCCTTTCATACGATGGCATAATGTTAATGTCCAAGTTGCATATTACTCACTTATGTAATTGCCTGCTGGAGAATAAATCTTCCAAAGAAAGAGCTGTAGGAATTATCCTTGATCTGAATGAATATAGTCTATAATCTTTTATTTTTAATTCTTCTTCAATTCTATTTAAATTATTATAATGTTATTATTTTAAATTGGCTATAATCAACAAGAAACTATAGATTGCAATGTGGAAGCCAGTCAACTTAGATTGTAGTAATTAGGTAAGGTCAGATGCTTAAAATGAGAAAATAAAAAAAAGATACATTGCCTATATTTATCTTCTGTCTGCTCAGAAACTATTTAGATTGCCAACACACTGATGCATCATTTACTTATAATAATGCGTTAATCACAATAATGAGCAATCAATTTTCAGATGTTAAATGAGCACTCAGAATAGTAAACCCTGTCATTTAGAAGGCCAGTTAATGAGAGCAAGGTGGAAAAATCACTTGATTAGGCAGTTGACTTTTTAAAAACAAATGTTTGTGTTGCCATGAATTTAGAGTCTGCTAAACAATTGAGCTTCTTTATGATGGTTTTTAGCAAATTAAAGAGAACAGACTGCTTTTAAGAGGAAACTTCAAGCACAACTACTTTCTTGAGAACTTACTTTGTGCTATTTGATGCTTAGTAATAACTGTCTAAAAATGAATTGGTATGGTTTATGTGAAATGGACAATAGAAAATTGATAACCTCAGTTGACAAGGTAAACTAAAAAATGGCAGTACAAAATTCAGCAGGTTGATTTTATTGGAAACATCTTCAGCTCTAAGAACCTATATACAAACAGATTCTTTTATACTTACACATTTGCTTGAAATGAAAATTTATATTTTCTTAGGGGGTGACTTAGCCACCTATTATAAATGAGAAGTCTTTACTTTCATAGGTCCTCTCACATAATACATAGGCTTTGATAGCTTAAAAATTGTAACCAGGTTTTTTGTCACATAAACTGTCCATAGTCTACAAGAGGGATGTCCAACCTTTTAGCTTTCCTGGGTCACACTGGAAGAAAAAGAATTGTTTTGGGCTACACATAAAATACACCAACACTAATGATAGTTGATGAGCTAAAGAAACATTTTAAGATAGTTCATGAATTTGTGTTGGGCCACATTCAAAGCTGTCCTGGACCTCATGCATTCTTTGGGCTACAGGTTGGAGAAGCTTGGTCTAGAGCACAGTTCAGCAGCTGTATATAGCCCACCAATCAAATCCAGCCTGCCACCTGTTGTTTTTGCATAGCCTGTGAGCTAAAAACATTTTGTTTTCTTTTTTTGCCATTTTAAATGGTTGAAATAAGTCAAAGGAAAAATAATGTTTGTGACACATGACACAAGAAATTCAAATGTCAGTGTTAATAAAGTGTTTTATGGTACCACAGTCACATGTATCCATTTATATATGGGCTATAGCTGTTTTGGTGTTATACTGTCAGAGTTTAACATGGAGATGGTTTGACTGCAAAGTCAGAAATATAAACTGTCTGACCCTTTAATGAAGAAGTTTGTCAAATGCTGAGCTAGAACATAGAATGTACTAGAATATAAGTACTAGGGGACAGGGGTTAAGTGGCATATAAAAATCAAATTCTATCATACTTCTTACTCTGCCAGTAGGTGAAATGGAGCAAAATAAGTTCTCTGTACCTCTGCTTGCCTATCTGAAAATTTTGAGGTAACATTCAGGTACATCTTTCATATTTAGTCTGATTCTACTCTAAAAGAAAATAGTCTAATTTCCTTTTGGCTAATGTTCCATATTAATTCATCTATGATCCAGAATTTTCAATTAAACTGAAAATAATACACTGAATCATGTTTGTATATTTTGAATTCTATATGGAGATTCTTCTATGCAAAAATTAATGAAGGGAAAGCCGGGATGGATCATTAGGTTTAGCACTTGCTTTGCAGCACCAGGAACTGAGGCTTGAATCCCGGCCCTGGCCTGTGTGAACCCATATGCTGAACTGGGGTGTGCTTCCCATGTATGAAGCCCCCAGTTTGGTTCCCATCCCCCAGGTTTGGACGCTTGAGGGTGTGCCTCCCATATGGAAGGCCCCCAGCCCAGTTCCCACCCTGCCTGGCCCCTGCCCACCTGTGTGGAATAAAACCATGTTGAAAACTGATGATGTGCAATTATGGAGACTGCTCTGGACCCTTCCCCTTCTCTCTGTCTCTCTCTGCCCCTGTATCTCTGTCTTTGTCAAAAATCAATAAAATAATATTAAAAAGAAATAATAAATTAAAGCCGTTTGGTAACTCCTTATGGTACTTTGCTATTTACTATCCTCATGGATAGGACACTCCTCCTCAGGTTTTTCATGTGATAGTAGCTAACATGAGACACTGCATACATTCTCACCTGGCAAATCCAATGTAAAATAATCTCATTATGCTACATACACATGTGTATTACAATAACAATTATAACTATCATGATAATATTAATGAACAACAAAGATTTATTGAATACCATTTTGTTCCAGGCCTGTTTTTTAATACTTTATATGTTCTAATACATTCAATTATCACAATAATTCTGTGATCTATACTATACTGTACTATTTTATTTCCATTTTACTGACAAGAAAACAGAAGCAAAACAGACTTTACACATGTTGTAACTGTTGTAACCAATCCACTTCCAAACTTCATGAAATTTAAGACTTCTGAAGCCAAACCTGGAACAATCCTGGAGGAGCGTCATGATCACAGAGGGGGCTTGCCAACCTCCCTTTATCCTTTTACTGTCGTGTTGCGTTGGGATGCTGTGATTAAACCTGGATGTCTTTCAGTCCTTCTATTGAAAAAAGTAGTATACTCTTACATTATAAGTGAAATCATATTAACTTTATAGCAATGAAAGGCTTAAGTTCCTCATGACATTGGAAAGGGAGGACGTATCAGATGCATTCCTGTCCACAGGGGTTTGAATGACTTGGTAATGAGCTTTTGTGAATGATTCAGTAGTATCACAGTGCTGATGTGAATAATTTGACACTCTTTCTATATCTGAGTAAGGATGGGCAATCTTTTGGAACACAGTTCATTTGCATAATGTTCCATCCAAGACAAAATCTACATGGTTATGGAAACACAACATATGTTTAGAAGTTAGATGCATTAGGCATGTCTATTTAAAATATTCAATTATTGTACTATTAATTTGTCTTCTTTTTGCTGTCTGTAATATTCCTTTCAACCTCTTTCCCTACCCTCAACTTCACATAGGTGACCACACATTGGATATTCCTGACTCAGCAGAAAGCTGTGATCTAAGGGTCAAAAACAGAAGCTACTCAGAGACGTTCTGCCACCGTGGCAGTGATGGGGAAGATGTGAGCCCTTGGGTTTTAATGACAGTGGAAACTCTCTGAGCTGGAAAGGAACTGAGGCACTGGTAGATGTTCAAGTGGAGGCTCCTATTTCCCTGTAGGAGCCATAGGGAGGTGGCAGGAGCTCAGAGGAAAATGGCCTAACACTAGGCAGACCCAGGTTCTCGACTTCATCAAGCATGAAAGAGCTCAACTTGCTGGAATCTAGGAGCTATATTGGCTCAGACAATGAGGTGATTAGTGGACCGTGATGACCAAAGACTAGTGCCTCTTCTTTCTTTTGATAAGCATTACTTAGACCTCCTTGGTTTTGGGCAATGTTAAGGAGGAAACTACCGGTAATCCTTCAGTTAATTCCTAAGAATTAATTTTCCTCTGTTCTAGCTGAAAAGAGGTTTATATTTGGATTTAATTTGATTTAAAGAAAATAAATAAATGCAATATTTCTTGCATACTTGAGATTATGAGCTAAAATTTATAGCCACTACATAAATACACACATGCAAAACAAATCCTTCTTCTGAATATCCCCAACCATATGCCTTTATGTCATTCTCCCTCTGAGTCACATAAAATTATGGCTAAGTTAGAATGAAAAGGATCATCTAATCGACAAACACAACAATTCTTAATTTCTCAGCATGCTACATGAAAAATGGCACCGTGGCTCTATCTCTACAGGGCAACAGCATGTCCCTCAATTACTATTTCCACATTTATTTCTACTAGTTTTAGACATGTTCCATGTGGCATTTCTTCCCAATGTTTTGAGTGGTTTTTCCTCAAAATGGATGAAGATCTAGGATGCCTGTGTTCTTAACATACCTTCCCAATATCTTCCCAACTGTCATAACATAACCTCAGAAGCCGTTTAACTTTCTCACACTAAAGTGCAGCATAAATACCCACCAAGACATCTCACAGTGTATTTGATACTTCTCCTTAATTATTATAAGCGAAGAATTTGAGATTCTCTAATAAAAACTTCTAGTACAAAGCAGTATGTTGTAATCTAATTTGGAACTACTATCTGCCTTGTTCTGTTTGCAGAAGGACATGTAGAAATCAAGCTTTGCATTACTAAATAAGCACTCTTTTGAAGGTAAATAACTAAGAACACTGGATAAAAGTAGAAGTTACAGATTCTTTTCAGACAAGGCCAAATGGCTAATTGTATAAGAAATAAAGGCATTTAACTCACCATAAGCCTATTCATTGCAAGAGAAAAAGTGGCACTTCTTGAATAACACAATATTTTAGACTGGATTTATAGTATTTTATTTTCTCACCTCCACTTATTATTGAGGTTTTGTTTAGTCTATAAATTACTTTTATTTCACTTGGGGCCTGTGAATGCTGTGCAACCATAAATATGTAGAGATTAGAAATGGCTGTTATCTTTTTCCATTTTAAGGATCTGATGAAAATACAATAAAGAATTTCAGTTTTTACATAAACAGCCACTATCTGAGGTGGTATTTGGAAAGGGCATTTGGTGGTATAATCTCATTTTAGAAAAGTTATATTTTAGTCATGTTTTGAATAGAACTTGGTATTTGAAGACCAGTAATAAATCTTTTGCTTTGTCTGTAAACAGAAAGTTAGAATAAAGTAAACTGAATTGCATACAATATGTTGGTCTTATCAAAAATAATTTAATATGACTGATCATTGATTTCTCGTAAATCATAGATGAAGCCCTTCTGTGAAAATAGGGAGAATCAATAAGTGTCAGCATGATGTGATGTGAGGGGTATTCAAAAGGCCCTTGTCTCTAAAAATATGTCCTGATAACATTGAAACACTATTTAAATTGTTTCTACAAGTAACAGCTTCTGTTCTTAGCTTATTGGTCCTCATTTATGTTTTTAAAATTAAAATATTCTGGAGCATATGAAATGATCTAATTGGCTAACTATTGAAGGTGGATTTTGTGTTTGTCTTGGGAGATGAATAGATAGAATAGTAGGTGTCTGTTCTCAGCTGAAAAAGCCTTGAAAGGTGACTGAGGATTAGTGGGCCACTTCAGGGGAAAAGGAAAATGTCACCTGCTCTACAGTTCAGCTTAGTAGTTACTCTGTCCATAGGACTGCTTGTGTCCTACTTATAATATTAAGTTCCTTCAAGGTATTTATTTCTTCAGTAAGTACCTTGATAATATTGAGTTCTGTACATAGTGAAAATCTGGTGTTCTGGTGGTCAATATTTTCCCCCACCCCTTCATTTAATGCTTATGTACTTTATTTGGTATTTCCCTCTCTTTTTGAACCAACTTACAATCAATTCTTTTTGTTCTACTTTTAGAGACAAGAGAGGACAGTGTCATAGCCTTCTAGAACAGACTCCCTTGGAGAATAATTTGGCTCTTTCATTTTCCAGGCTGTGTGACCCTGAAAAGGTATTTAATTTTTCTATCTATTCATCCAAAATTGAAAACAAAAATTAAAGAAGATTGGTAATACTACCTACCTAACATGATTATTGGTAAAATCAGATTTTGTGTGCATCAATTAGGATATCATCTGATGCACAGTTAGTGCTAAATAAGTATTATTGTGATTTATTTTCATTTACTGAAAAAATATTTATTAAACACCTATTACATGCCATGTAGTATCCTTGACACTAAGAATACAAGAATAAAAACAAAATAAAACAAACAAAAAACATACTATATCTATACAAAGTTTACACCTTAATTTATGAGACTAGCTATATTGCCCACTATTCCTTAAACTTAAAGCAAGGAAAGAGGATGCCTCCCCATTGTTAAAGTGTCTATAAAGAACACAAATGGTAGAGAGGGCTGTAAAGCTTCATTTTGCTTAGGAAGATTTATTTTATTCATTTTAATATAATACATGTGTGACCAATGCCTACGACAAAACAGCTAAAATAATTAAGAATGAGAGTTTGCCACAGACTGGGTCTAAACAGAAGTATACAGTGCTGCTGATTGCTTTTCAGATCATTTTTCAGTACTTCGAATGGGTCACTGACACCCCTCACTTTTCATCATGACAAAAAATCTCCTTAAACCCTGACAGAACACATATCATCATTTGGCATTGCTTTCAGTAGTCAATCTAATGGGAGTTCACCCATTCCACTGAACCAGGAGGAGACCATTAACAATTATACTATCCAAAGACCAATTAAGATCAAACACGTTCAATAAAAGTTAATTAATATTTTATAGAAAAGAATAAAACTCTTTAAAATATTACAGTATACTTCTTATTGCTTAGAAATTACTTAGCTTTTTAGTAGCTTTTTTTCATATCTGTCTTCAGTAGACTAAGAGAATAACTTTAGATAACCCACTTACACTTTCAGCTACTCTTCAGACAACACACTGATTGACTTCTTTAACCTTCCTTGATAGGTTCAGAGGAATAATTGTACGTAATTTAAAAAAGTCATTGGATTTAGAGGATCTATTGGCAAAACTAAACAGTTACAGAATTTTACAATTGAAAGGGACAATATGGATCATCAAAGACATCAGCCCTTAAGCTTGATTGATTGATTGATTATTTATTTAGAGCTGTGTAGGGGTGATGGCAATGGAATTAATTTCAAATCAAGACGCCTTAGTTTAAACTTCCCTGATCTTATTCAAGCCCTTCACTTCATATTTTAAGAAATTTAGGTCTGGAGAGCTAAAGGGTTTTGTTTAAAAATCGGAGAGTAAGTACATACAGGGCCGGGAGTAAAACCAAAGTTTGCAAATGGTTATTTAATTTTTCTTTCTTTCTTTATTTTTTTAATTTATATTAGGGAATGGTGTTTTGCACTATAATTAAATTGAAGGTTAAGCCAGGTCAATGCACCACTGTTCCAATGGCAAGGTCACATTTTAAGTAGTGCATGTGGGCTGAGAGATATTGTTACAGCCTCTTTGGAAAATAAAATCAACCACAATCCTTCTTCTGACCACAGGACTTCACATTCCTGCAACATGAAAAATGCACTTATCCCATTTTATGCATATCCAAGTTTTATTTTATTATTTATTATTATTTTATTATTGCATCAATTTAAAACCTATGATCTCATCAAAACCAGGTTAAGGTACATAAAAGGCTCCAGTGTTACAGCTTTTGGGGCACTGTTCCTCTTAATCTGAACACTAATATGTTAATGACAATCTTAAATATCACATCTCACAAACAATAGTGGAACAGGCACAGGGTAACTGTTGTAGACACTCATGTTTATAAAGGGTAGGAAATGGGAGGCACAAAGCAATCACAGATACATAGCAATTCAGAAATACAAGTTGGCCACATGCAGTTAGTTCCTTGATTAGAGCTCAGTCCTATTTTCTGGGAATAATTTTGTACAGTTCTTGGTTTCATCTTTTGGACTCCTGTGTCTGTTCTCTGAGCCATCATTTCTTTTCCAGAAAAAAAAAAAAAAGGCTGACATTTGCAGCTGAATACTTTTCTGAGATGGTTTGTTTCTTTCAGAAAGAAGTACTTTAAGAGTCCATAGATCTTATTCAAATTTTGTGCTGACTATATCTTTTAGTCCATGTTGACAATATTTCCTCATCTTAAAAATCTGTGAGATCCCTATGAGTCTTATTGCAGTTTAGTTCATTATACAAAAGCATACTCCCTTCTTTCTTTTATATAAGCCCCTCTCTACTTGGGGCATTTTGTTAACTTGCTGTGGGACAATACCCTTAGGAGTCTTTGAAACCTAATTTGAGATGTATCGTATATATTTGAGATTCTAAAAGAGACTTCTATCTGAAAGAGTGTCTGCCCTGCCGTATATCTTTTTGAGGCCATGAGATTCTTTGCAGCCTTATCCTGTGTTTTGTTTTTCTAAACCATGTTTTTTTTGTTTGTTTTGTTTTGTTTTTTTCCTGAGAGTATCTTATATTTAACATCTACTGAGAAGTTTTTTGGTTTTGGTTTTGTTTTGTTTTTAATTAGAATCTTTTGGCATCTAGAGAGATTAAAAATGAGAAATGGTTTTATTTTTAAACCCACCAAGTTCTTACTGTACATACTATATGTATATAAAACAGTTTTTAGCTTGCTTTTTCTTTTTCTTCAATTTTATTGCAGTATAATTGACAAATACAATTGTAATGTATTTAAAGTATACAACATGATTTGATAGACAACAAATGTTAAAATATTCCCACAATCAAGTTCTTAATACATCTGTCACCTCACATATTTTACCTTTCTGTGTATGTATTTGAAAACAGTTATGCTCTTTTAGCAAATTTCAACTTTGTAATCAACCATAATCACCACATTATTCATTAGATCCTCAGACCTTATTCATTCTATAACTGAAAGTTTTTGACCTTTTACTAACATGTCCCATTTCCTCTATTCCCAAGCCCTGGGCAACCCCTGTTCTACTCTGTTTTTATGAGTTCCACTTTTTTAATTTTTAAATTTCACATGTAAGTGACACTATCTAGCATTTTTTCTTTTGTGATCTGGACACTTGCACTTAACATAGTCACATCTTTTTATTAATTCATCCATAAGTGGTCCTGGAGGCTATTTCCATACCTTGGCTATTGTAAATAATGATGCAATGATCACGGGAGTGCAGATATCTCTTCAACACAGTGATTTAGTTTACTTTGGAGATACACCCCAAATAGAATTATAAAATCATATGGTAATTATATTTTTAATTCATTGAAGAGCCTCCATATTGTTCTTGATAATAACTAAACCAGTTTATAGTCTTTTCAATATGTACAAGGGTTCTTTTTCCTCCACATCCTCACTGACACTTGTTAGCTTTTGTCTTTTTGATGATAGTCATCCTAATAGGTGTGAGGTAATATCTCACTGTGGTTGCATTTGCATTTCCCTTATAGTCTCAAGATCACCCCTATGTTTTCATCTAGAGGTTTGAGAGTTTCAGGTCTTTAGTCAAGTCTTTATCCCATTTTGAACTGATTTTTTTTGTGTGTACTGTATAACACAGGGGTACATTACCATTTGTTTGCACACAAATATACAGTTTTCCCGATGTAATGTACTGAAGAAACTCTCCTTTCCCACTGTATACCTTTGTCAAAAATTAATTGACTAATGCATGCGTTTATTTCTGAGATCTTGATTCTATTATATTAATCTATTTGTTTGTTTTTATGTTAATACCATACATTTTGTTTCCATATCTTTGTAATATACGTATTATAGTTAGAAATATGTAAGTATGATGCCTTCACCTTTGTTTCTCTTTCTCAGGAATGCTCAGCTACGTGGGGTGTGTTGTGGGTTTTTTGTTTGTTTGTTTGTTTTCCTATTTCTGTGAAAATTTCCATTGGAATTTTGATAGGGATTACATTAAATCTATGTTTTCTCCGTTGCCGTATGTGTAAGAGTCACTCAACTAGTTTCTGGATTTCTTTCAGAAAGAATCTGTGCTTAGAGAATTTGGTGCATCCATCTCCGTCTCGGTGACAGCCCTCCTCTTAAGCTTATTTTTTTTGTTCCTCGTTTTATTATTGGTAGCTAGCAGGAGTCATGCATGTCATGCAACATTATATCTGGAAATTATCTTAACTAAATCACAGAATTAATTAGGTTTGTTTTCTATTTTCTAAATTTTCACAGGTAATGGTGCTGGTCTACTTTCTATAATTACACAAGAGTCTTTGTCCTCCACCATTCAATTTCATTTTCCTTTGAGAGTTCACATACTCATAAGTGTTCTTTCAGCTTCTGCTAGGTCTCAAGGACATTCAGATTCTGCTCACCATTCATTCTCAAAGGCAAATCTGCATGTTTTGGGTTTTAATAATACAGCACTGCCCTGCACTGAATACAATAGATACATAACAAACCATCCCAAAGGTAGTGAAATATAAAATAACAAGCATTTATTATTAATTCTCGTGGCTTTGGGAAATGACCTACATAGGTAGGCCTTTCTCCTAGAGGTCTCTCATGAGTTTATAATCAGACAATGGCTGGGTCTGAAATAATCTCTAAGGCTTTCTTACATATCTGACAGTTGAAGGCTGTTGCCTGGAATCTGAACCACATTTCTCCATGGAGCCTGGTCTTCCTTGCATTAGAGTGATTGGATTCAAAAAGCAAGTTCCACAGAAAGAAGCAGGCAGAAGCCTTACTGCCTTTTATAGTGTAGTCTCAGAAATCATATAACATCACTTCCACTATACCAGTCCAAGTTATAACAATGTTCCACTCAGATTTAAGAGAAAAGAACATCAGCTGATTTTCTAGATAGAGAAGTGGTAACATCACACAGTAAGAAGTCCATGAGTGATAAGATATGGTGTTTTCACAATTCTTTTGAAAATACAATCTGCTATAATCATGTACCACAAAATATCATCTATAGTGTTATCACATAAGATTAAGAAAACATAAAGAAAAAATCAGAATAATAATACTAAACTATTTCATATTAAATGGATAAAAACAGCTCAATATATTTAGTAAACAATAAAATATTTGACAAAATAGGAATATTTGAAAAAATTAACTATCTCAATATTTTGGTGTTTGAAAACAGATCCAACAAAATGTATTACAGTTGCCACAGTGAGAAAATAAATGTTTCACAATAAATGAGACACGTTATATTCAGTAGAACAAATAAATATTTCAGACTGTCTTGGAAAGATAAAATAGTCTGAATACAAAACAAATAGCTTACTAAATCCTAAGATACAGTTAGTTATGTGATAAAACAATTTTTGAAAAACTAAATTTTATGACTTTTAACTCTCTTTGCTTAGGAGGTCTCCATCTTCTAGAAGTTTTATTGTAAGATCAATTGTATTAAAATAAATAAAAACTAATTATTTTAAATGTCCTAGGTGCTTTTGGGCTATACGTCAACATGTTTTCAAATGCAAATTTGAAAAAGGATGCTGAATTAATGGGTATTAAACTATTAGAGTTTTAAAACTGTTGTCTCACAAAACAGGAATTACTGAAATAAAAATTACACAAGGTTTAAAAAAATGGCCATCTCAGAGAATGCCTTTTCTTTTCTTTTCTTTTTTTTCAGAGACTTATTATATTGATTTTTGACAGAGAGAAGGGGGAGGGCCCAGAGCAGTCTCCATAGTTGACATTAGTTTTCCATACAGTTTCACTCCACAGGTGGGCACAGGGCTGCGTAGGGCAGAAACTGGGCCGGGAGCCTCCCACATAGGTCCAGGCATGAACTGAACTGAGGGCACACCCCAGTTCAGCATGTGGGTCCGCATGGGCCGGGGCCGGGATTCGATCCTCAGTCCTCCCTGCTTCAAAGCGAGCGCTTTACCCGCTGAGCCATCCCAGCTTTCCCAGAATGCCTTTTCTTAGTGCCCTCCTTTTATGAAGTCAAATGTAGCTCTTATAGTAGCTCTGTCTGTCTATTCCTCCCTTGCTGTTCTTTGCATGTATGCCTTTAAAGAATTCCACAACAGGAAATATTTATTGCATGTCAAATATGTGCTAGGTATTATGCATCTCCTTTTCAAATGGTATCTTATTTTTATTCTCATGCTCCATTCCAGTAAAAGTATTTTCATTACTATTTTGTATTAGGAGTTTGTTTGCTTGGTTAATTGTTGCTTGATTTTATTTAAAAATTACTTTCATAAAATACTATATGCATATGAAGCATATAATGAACACCTGGGTACCTATCACCTCGCTTAAATAAAATATTTCAAATTAAATTAAAATCCTCTGTGTACCTTTCCATGACCTTATTCCTATCCTTATAAATAAAATTTTATGAATTTATCACTTCTACAACATAAAACTATTGATAGGTTTTTTTATATTTCAAAATGTAAAAGATGTTATCATACCTTCTGTGACAATTTCCCCTAAGATTATGTCTTACTTTAATCCATACTGATGGAGTAAGGATATATTCATTTTTATTTTACTGTTTTATAAGTGTATAATATCCATTATATTTATCCATTCTTTTTTTTGATTGTTATTTACATAATATAAATATTTTCACCAATAAAAACTATGTTGCAATGAATATTTTAGATATTATTGGCTTCAGCTATTCTTTTTTTTTTTTTAAGATTGATTTTATTGATTTTAGACAGAGAGAAACAGAGACAGAGAGAGACAGAGAGAAGGGGGCGGGCCCAGAGCAGTCTCCATAGTTGACATTAGTTTTCCATATACCGGTAGTTTCACTCCACAAGCGGGCACAGGACTGTGCAGGGCAGGAACTGGGCTGGGAGCCTCCCACATAGGTCCCAGCAAGATCTGAACTGGGGGCACACCCCAGTTCAGCATGTGGGTCTGCATGGGCCGGGGCTGGGGCTGGGATTCGATCCTCAGTCCTCAGGGCTTCAAAGTGAGTGCTTTACGGGCTGAGCCATCCCAGCTTTCCCTTCAGCTATTCTTTTAAAATATAAATAGCAATTTTTTTGTTAAATCTACATTTACCCTCTACATTATACTGAATATTAAAAATACTGTTCATTACCAAACTACATAGTGTTCTGTAATTAGTTTCCTCTTCTCTTATTATTTCTCCCTTATATTATTGTGGGGGGCGGGGGCGGGGGGGGAGGTGTGAGGCAGGAAAACTCTGCTATTCAGTCTTTTAATTATTTATTAAACACTTAAGAAGAATGTATTTTACAAGGATGTAAATAGCACTTTGATAAAATTTTCACTTATTAAAGTAAAAGAGGTGAATGTATAGAAAAAGAGAAGACTTTAAAAGTAACATAATAAATTGAATATACACTATTTATTCAAACATATTCAAATATGTTTGCATTGTACCTACCAAATACTAGATACACTCTACTTGAGTCAAATTTTCCAATATAAAATAAAATATACTTCCTTGACCCTATATTTTCCTATAACTGCCTTACTGTTTTTGCTTCCCTTCTGTGGTAGGGAGAATAATGGCCTCTACATAGGAATATTTCCTAATGCCTGAAAGGTATAAATATATTATTTTATAATGCGAAGGCACTTGAAAGAAAAAAAGGCACATTCATATTTCTAAAATGCTTTCACACACATAAAATTTGATCCCCATATCATAGTTATGAGATAGAGAAGTTACTATGATTCATATATACAAATCTTTGATTAAAGATATAAACTTTGAGATACGAAGATTACCCTGAATTATTCAGATGAACCCAATCTAATATTATGATCCCTTAAAATTGGAGAACTTTTTCTGACTGGGTTAGAAAGATGTGATGATGAAAAAGGGTCAGAGAGAAACTCAATGCTGTGGGTTTTGAAGAGACTCACTGCTGCTTACTCATGTGGCTCTGAACCAAAGAACATGGTAGCCTTAAAAAGCTAGAAAGATGAGGAAACAAATTCTCCACTACAGCCTCCAGAAAGGAACACAACACTCACTGTCCATATTTTAATTTTAGCTCAGTGATGCTGGTCTTAGATTTCTGACTTACAGAACTATAAAATACCGGTAATAAATTTGTCTTGCTTGCAAGTATGTTGCTCAATTTGTAGTAATTTGTTAACAGCATATTTTATAACAGCATATTAAAGAAACTAATATACTGTACCTGTCTTATTGGTAATAGCCTTTCTAACAGGTGTGAGGTGGAATCCCATTGTGGTTTTGACTTGCATTCCCAAATTTTTAGTGGGGTTGAACATTTTTGTATACCGGTATATCTGCTGGCCATTTGTATATTTTTGGGGGAGAAGTATCTATTTAGATCCTCTGCCTAATTTTTAGTTAAATTGTTTAATTTTTAGTTGTTGACTTGTATGAGTTCTTTATATATTTCACACAGTAATCCCTTATAGCAGGAGTGGCCAACAAGTCGATCACGGTCGACCGGTCGATCGCGAGGCCAATTTTGGTCGATCGTTGATCACTCTCAATGTCTGGGGTGGAATTCCGTGTACCATGGACTTTGAAGCGATTGTAGAAGACAAAACTTTCTAGCAATAGTTTAATGCATTCTGGGAATTTGCCAAGGTCATAAATTCCTAGAATTCTGACAGCCTGACACTGTGATCTCCGCCCACCCAGACAATACATTTTGACTTATGTGTTACACTTGTCACCGGACG
>PVKE010023404.1:0-24672 GCA_004027555.1 Craseonycteris thonglongyai
AGGACCGAGGATCGAATCCCGGCTCCGGCCCAGGCAGGACCCACATGCTGAACTGGGGAGTTCCCACAGTTCGGTTCTCTGGCTGTCTCTGTCTCTGTCTCTCTCTCTATCTGTCAAAAGTAAAATAGAAATAAATATGCACTGAAGACAAAAAGATAATTTCTCTCTATAAATGTGAAAAGATAAAAAAAAACAAAAAAAAAACAAACAAACAAACAAAAAAAACGTATCTTTATATCCATTCCTTTCTGTTCTCAGGATCTTCGTCATCTTTTGCCTAAACTATTCTGATAACCTCCTAGCTAGAATTCTTGGTTCAGTCTTTTTGACATTCTGATGCCAAATTACTTTCATAATAGAACTTTCTCTGATATTGCATATGTCATGCTAATCACACCTTTAATTATTCCTCATTGCCTATAGGATAAAGTTCAAACTTTTAGTCTGGAAATCTTGCCTATTTATAAATTGGACCTTCATTCTTTTATTTATTCAACCACCATTTATTGAACACTAACTATATGCCGGAAACAGTGATAGAAAAATAAGGTAACACACTATGCCCAATAAGAGTGAGTTCAAAAGAGCAGGGAAGATGGGCTTGTTTGTTTATTTGTTTGTTCATTCTTTTAAAGGAAAAATACTGGATTTTGAAGAAAATATTTAGAGGACCCCTAAGCCAACTTAGAGACTCAGAAGGCTTAGTTTGTACTACTCCCCTGTAAGAACTTTCTGTCCTACTCAGCAAGGACACTTGATTAACTTCTGTTTCATGGTGTGATATTTTGTTTTTCTAATACCAAAATATTCTCCTTGTACCAGTTTCCATATTGTATTTTCACAGTAGGTCACATTTCATGCCTTTACACTTTAGGATACCTTCTTTATTTGAATGAGAAGACTTGTTTTTATATCACTTACTTGCCTTTTATTATTTTATTATCTAACAATAGCAATGATTTATTTAAGAATGTAGTTAAAGAATATAACAATATTGTTTCCTGGCCTATATTGCAATTACATTGTATTTAAATTTTGTGTTGTCATTTTACTGTTTATATATACATAGCTGTCTTCCTAGTGAGATTGATTATAAACAGCTTGAGGATGTGCCAAGTAATTTATATTTCTCTGTCCCCCAGAGACTTGTACATAGGTCATGTGACTGGCATATAGAAGGGTTTTAATAAAACATTTGTTGAATGATACATATATAATTTATGAACTAAATAATCAAGGTGCTATAATAATCAAGTCTTCCATAATTGACAGTGAAAGATTCTTTTCTAATTACAAAGTAAGCCTTCTCTGATTTCCACCCCATTCCCTGCCTGTTTTAGACAAATGTATTTGTCTAAGTATGACTTTCCAGCACTTCTAGGACTTGCAGGATTGGAAGTCATTATAGTATTTTCTGCCACATCAGATGGTGGCCTTACTTTTTTGGTGTTGTAGATCAAGGAGCTACATAAATGTAGTAAAACATAGAAAAATAAGATATTTATAAGTATAGCCCTTATAAACCTCTCATTTTTCTCGGTTTTCTCCTTACTAATTATTCTCTTTTATATCTCCCCTGCTTTACAAGTGAAATCTTTTATTCCCATCTTCCACTTTTAATATCATGCTTCATAACATTTGCAAAATCAGAATGCATCTTTCCATTTCCACATCACAGTACTAGTGTGGCCTTATATTACTCTCTTCTATATCATCATTGTTATCATCAAGAACAACTCCTAACACCTCTTATGTGCAGATTATGGCATTGGGGCAGTTTATTGTCTTGTCTCATTCTCAATTTTACTAGATATGAAAATGGCTCTTCATTGCTTGCCTTTGTCCTCCTTCCATTTCCAACGCTTTGGTTCACAAATTGCCTTGCTTAGAAAGTTCATCATCATACCCAACTGCAGTAGGCTCATTTGCAGCTTTATAATCCGTTCAGTGGTAGTGGTTGTTCTTGGTAATGGCATGAGAGAAAAAAACACAGGGAAAGTGGACACCAATAGTAACTCTACTGATTTTGCCACCATTATGGCAAATTGTGATTTGTGGAAATTGACTCTCTTTTATCAATGGTTGACTAACAGTTCCTTTTTCTTGAGAGAAGCCATTAGTTAACGAAGCTCAAGGATTTGTCTTCGAAGAGCAGCACATCAGTTAGAATGCTAATTCACTCAACTGGCAGCAAGCACAGTGAAATGACAGCTTGGAGTGGGGTAAGAGGAGTGTCTGAAAATGGCAGCAGATTGGTATTTCGAAAGGGGAGGGAAATTTCATAATGATGAATAAGAAAGATGACATTTGGTGCTCACATTTAACTTGCATTGGATGTCCATATAAGGGTCAGTATGCATAACCTCTCTTGATTAGGCCTCCGGCTGCCCAGCAGCTGACTGGGTGTATACCCTTCAGACTGTAACCAAAAGAAAGGCCTAGATAATTAGGCCAAGTTGAACTGCAGGAGGTAGCCAGCTTCTCTGCTGCCTTTTGTATATTCATGACCCAGCTTGATTGATGGAAGGACAGTGTTTGGTGACATTGTCATTTGCAAGTTGAAAGGTAGACTACAGGCCTGAGCCAAGATCAGATGTGCTTTAAAGAGTCCTACAATAAACTCATTTGGATGCTGATGATGTTCACATATGCATTTCTTTGTTTCTTACTGTTTCTCTTGGACATCTGTTAATTTGTAGAAATTAGCTTGATTGTTTTCAGTTAAAACCTCACACTAAGTTACAGATAGTTTTGTTTAAAAAGTTGTACAAAGTTGCTAGTGATAATGTGTGATATGGGTCTCGGTGTGTTTATGTGACATTTTCACTTATTTCTTATGTAGAAATTTAAAATAGATTTCTTGAATTGATGTACCATCACTGGAAGCCAGTGACTCTTCCTAGGAAAAAAGTTAAATGACATTTTTCTCATATTTCACATATTTCAGAAATCTTAAGCACTGCTGTCATCAGTTTTCCAGAGAATAGTGCTTTTGTAAGGCTATTCTATTCATTATCAGAAGGTATATGAATATCTAAGGTTCACTTTTAATATTATGGTTCATAAAAAAAAGGTCTTTTATTCATTCCAGAATTTTTTCTGTTTATCCAAAGAATTGGTTAATTACAGACTTGGCAAATGAGTTAAAAATACTGAAGTTAGAATCCTAAAATAGAGACATGAGATTAACTTAAGGAGCATCTTCAAAATGTAGAACCAAAAGTTATAAATTATTAGAAGAATGAATACCATATTTTGTTGATTAAAAGGACATGAAGAAATGGAAGGAAAGATTATTTGAGAAGGATTTTTAATGTATTAATTTCATAAATACTAAGCCACTATTTAAATAGATCTTTTAAGAAATACTACATAGTTTAGATGTGAACACTAGTTATCCTTATTAATTTTATTAATACTTTTATTATTACATTGCTTTTGGAAGATAAAGTTGTTCTGAAAATGATTTGAATATTTTTTCTGAAAAATCCTTTAATCTATATTTTAGATGTTTTCTAACTTCTGTTAGTTACAATAACTTCAGGTATTGTATTAATAGGTAAAAGCTCTTTGTTAAGCTATAAAGTGCTATGTAAATATAAGTAGTAGTAATAGATGTTGTTCTTGTCATTATTATTAACAGCTAACCCCAGATTGTTGTAATAGATGAAGTAGTCCTCCCATTTTTGTCAACTAAATGTGACTGATCAGAAAATAAAAAAAATTTTTTTTTAATAAAAGCAAAATAGCAATGAGTTTGCCAGATCTTTCAGTTACTTTCCATAGTAATTATCTGGCTTTGCTCCTCCCCACCACATGCTAGAAAAGGTAGTGTCTCCAACGGACAGTAATGCTTTCAT
The DNA here is from genome assembly GCA_004027555.1 of Craseonycteris thonglongyai. Lineage (NCBI taxonomy): Eukaryota > Metazoa > Chordata > Mammalia > Chiroptera > Craseonycteridae > Craseonycteris > Craseonycteris thonglongyai. Next base: position 3,861 of record PVKE010023404.1, read on the forward strand.
AAAGAAGTTTCTAGAGGTGTTGAAAATACACTCTGAGCATTGCAGAAATCATGCAGTTTATTCTAAAGTCATTTCAGTCTTAACTGATATTTGAGATAAGCATCTGAAATGTAGTATCCTAAATCTGTCTGTATAGTATTCAGAAACTCTTTGCTGTAATTTGTGGTAATTATTTCTAAATCAGACCATTATCTTTTAGCAGAAAATATATTAATCTATCCAAAATGTTAATGAAAATGTCATTTTTCTCACTTAAATAATATTTCAGGATTTTCAAATACTGATTTTCTTTCAGATTTTACTTACTAGAAATTAAAAGCAAGGTTTATGGTTTCCTGTGAAATAAGGTATAAGTTTTAAGCTATCTTATGGAATAGACACAGTTCCAGGAATTTTCAAAAGAGAGCTGTGCCTTCTTGAACAGAATTAAAATGTATTGTGTATTTTTATGCTGCAGAGCAATATTTATTTTTTTAAAATAAATGTGTGGGTTTCTTTTGCTGTTTTTTTTTTTATTTTTTTATTTTTTTTATTGTTTTTGACAGAGAGAGAGAGAGATACAGAGACAGAGACAGAGAGAGAACTGAACTGGGGGAACTCCCCAGTTCAGCACATGGGTCCGCATGGGCCGACGCCGTGATTCGGGGCCGTGATTTGGGCAGTGATACGGATCCGGGATTCGGGGCGGGATTCAATCCTAGGTCCCCGGTGCTGCAAAGTGAGCGCTTAACCCACTGAGCCATCCCACTTCCCCAGAACAATATTCTTAATGTATTAGTTACTGTCCTTCTCATTAAGTCTTTTAAAAAACTTAAGGATGTCACTTTGTCAGGAAATTCTGAGTCATTCCAGTGATAAAATAAACTTGACACTTGTTCCATGAAGGCATCTCCCTGCTTATCAGCTCTTCAATTTATGGCTGTGCTTTGAAATTTGTGCCTGCGACACCCATCTTTGTATTTACTCCAATTAACACATAAACCCTAATTACCCAGATCAAGGGACTTGGGAGTCCACAAATGGAAAGTGACATGGCAGAGCTTGGCAGCTGGCATCAAGGCAAGGTGACAAAAATAGGGAAGTATCAATTAGATGACATTGATGGTAAAGCTATGTGTTGGGGTGTAGTAGATTTAAACAGTTCTCTGTTTATAGAGGCATAGGAATCAGTTGGTAAACTGACAGTTAAGTTAAAGAGTTGAACTTTAGGTAAATTTAAAAACACAATGATGATAAAACCTGAATAACATTTTAATTCTATTTTATGTTGTTATCACTGGCAATAAATTACACATTTCTACCAAAATAAAAATTTTGTGAATTTCCCTGTGGTATGACTTATTATTTAGCAGTTCTTATTTGAGTAGGAATATAAGAGTCCAAAATTATAAATCTTTAGGATCTTTAGTCTCCTATTCTAAAATTTAATTTTTTGGGAGGTGGAGGTGGTGGTGAAGTCAATCTAAACAGGTGTATTTGTGAATATCCACTATCACCATTAAATGTAACTAATTTCCAGACTGCAGTTTTGGGTTACAAACAAGGGCTGTCCAGAAATAATCCAGCCATAAATGCGTCTATTTTTTATTTTACATGGCTGGGTACTTTTTGGTCAGCTCTTGTTTATGCAGCTAACACTTGAGCAATGTGGTTTTGAACTGCACAGGGTCCACTTACTTATAAGTGGATTTTCCCCCATAAATACATACAGTGTTATAAATGTGTTTTCCTTATGATTTTCTTAATAACAGTTTCTTTTCTCTAGCTTACTGTATTGTAAGGAAACATTATGTAGTAAATATATAGCATACAAAATATGTGTTAGTTGACCGTTTATGTTATTGGTAAGGCAATAATTGACTAGTAGTAGTTAAATTTGGGGGGAGCCAAAAGTTATATGCAAATTTTCAACTACATGATGGTTGGTACCCCTGACCCCTGTGTTATTATTCAAGGGTCATCTGTAATTCAATAGTGAAAAAAATTAGGACTTTGTAAACATTAGTTTTAAAAATCTAATGTTATAGAAAAAGACTGTCCCATTTAGGAGTGTTATCAGATTTTGTGTAGCTCTCATTACTTCACGTAGTAATAGAAGTTAAACAAGAACTGGGCTGCTTCTCTTGTTTTGTGGTTTCAGCTATCTGGTTTTTAACATTGATCCATTCTTCAAGTGTGTGACTGGGTATTTGTAAAGAAGGTTCTGAATGATATTGAAATCACACTGTGAGCCCTACAGAAATTGTGCATATTCTTCAAATCTAGTGGAACTAAAGAATGATGAGCTTTCTTTTTTTCCCCTCTTATGACTGGTTGAAATTGTGATTTCAACATATAACTTCAATTAGATGGGAGAGGGTATATATTTAGTGTTGGTTTTTTTTTTTCATTTTGGATTGCCAGTACACTTAGTTGGTATTTTGCTTGAATGTAGATACGGTCTGCAGTTGGTCAGGTAGTTGATTTTAAACTTTGACTTGAAAACCATGAAATTATTTTAGTTGCTACATGCCCCTATTTCAAGTACTGCAGAAGATGGGGGAAAGAATTCTTTTTTGAAAAGTCGCTGTTCTAGAGACGTATTTGAAGCATTAGAAATCTGCCAGAAGGTCCATTAACATAAATGTTTAACTCAGACGCACAGACATGTACCAAAATGAAAATGTTTCATGCATTAATTTGCTGCAGAAGGAACTAACATAACAATTAGAACAACATTCTGCCTACTTAGACTTAAATTTCCTAGGGCAGTGATAATACATAGTGGGGATACAGTTCAAATCTTTTAATATATACAATAGTTTATTCTGTTAAAATGAATTCTGTTTTAAAACATTCAAACTTGGTAAACCCTAGATAACTGGAAAGAACTGTTATGAGTATAATTTCTAGACTAAGATTTGGAAGTTCCCTAATCGGCTCAGGGTCTATGAGAAATACTTGGAAGGAACATTTTCTTTTCTAGCTTTGCAAAGGAAAGATGTCTATAGTTTGAAATTGTGAACATTCCAGATGCTGTCATGAAAACAGAGAACCCAACTATTACAAAAGTATTAGTTGAGGCTATTATATGTATTATATTAGGCTATTTTGTTTGCTTGCCATTTCAATTTCAATCATTCTTGTCAGTGGTACCTTCATGGCTGAGCTGGTAACCTGCTGTATAAGAAACACCCTAGCAGTGACTAAATGATATGCTATAACGTTTTTTATATCAGTGAAAGAAATTGAGACTTTTGAAAATCAAAGTTTCCATCCTAGTTGTGTAGCCAATCCGTTGACATTTTTTAGCATGCTGATCCCAGTTGCATGGTCATATGTTGTAAACCACATGGAACTATTTCAAACTGTGATGGGGGAAAGTAGCAACTGCAAACATTCCTCCTTGAAGCAAGTGGTTGTCCTAAACTGAGCACTGCAGAATAAAAATGGATACATAAAAATAGCAGTTGGAAAGATAAAACAGCATTTATAGTACTAATAAAACCGTTGTGGCTTCCACAGGAAAACATGCTTTGTAACCTAATGCTTACCTGAAAGGACTGTGGAGTTTCTGAGAGTTATAGCTGTTTTTGTAAGAGAAGCACAGAGACTTGCTTGAGGGCTGAGTGATAGATTCTCCTGCCTGAAGCATCCCAGTGTGTTTATACATGGCTTGTATGGCAGCTTTCATAAGACATTTACCCCATGATTTGCGATGAGCTTATGTGTGAATAATTAATGGCAATTAATCCTTAATTACAGTAATTAGGCAAGTCACAGGAAATTAAGCTGCAGCTGGAGAAGACCATGCCTGGGAAGAGAGGATTGGGGGCTGTGTGAATGTGCCATTTACTGACAGCATTACTAGGATGCGCAGTATTCAGCAGCTTTGGCATTTCTATTGGCAGCCTTGGGTAGGACAAGAGTGCTCTGCATTAGAAGCAATCTATAGTTGTCTACAAGAGTTTTAAGTTCAAGTGCCAAAATGTTGTGTTGCATATGGTGATTATCTAAGTTTATTGGTTGCTATAACTCAAATGAGTATAATTGTTTTGGGCTTGATAACAGTGACATTAGAAACAGAAGCTTTTATGCATTCATAGGTTCTATTGGCATGAAACATGATGCAACTTTTAGAAACAATTCATCCAGGTTTGCAATTATGAAATAGATAATGTAATTGTCTAGAAATTAACTGAGAAAATTTCAATCAAGAACAACAGCAGAACATACAGTGTCTTGGTTGAGAAGTTAATTACTTTGTTACTAGTTGCTTTTCCCAGTTAAGCATGGTAGTACACAGTGTGCAGGAAATATTTATTGAATACATACTCCAAATTTAAAAAATATTGAGATTATAAAAACCTTAAATCATTCACATTAAGTGCTAACAAAGTTAAAACTTAAGAATCCACAATAGGTGGATATTTTAAAAACAAGCAAAGCAGCCATTCTGTAGAGAACAGCACTGCTCTGTAAATCCCTAGTGAGGGATTTGTTCATCACTTCCCATTTGGGAATACTGTATAGAACTTCTTCTGTTATCTGTGTGGAATTTAAAAATCATATGGCCATTGAATACCTAGATAAAAAACATGTTGAGAATGTATGAAAGTTCCAATGTATTTTTCACAATTAAATATATTTTGAGCATGAGTAAAGCATCTTCATCTGTCCCTTGAGTGGTAGTGCTTATTATTCATTTTTCTCTTTGAACTTCAGGAATATGGGCCCACATACTCAGTTTAGGTGTGATGTTAAACTTACCTAAACTATTACTCCGTTACAGAAATTTACAGCTATTATAATAGCTAGCATACTCCTTGATACCAACACAACTATTAGCAAAAGTATGTACTTGTTAGAGTGTCTAAAGTAGATAAAATTACATACATGATATAATTTAGTTGGAAACATTTGTAAAGACTTCATCTTTTACACTGAAAAGGAAATTTGGTTGTTGTTGTGTTTTTCTATATATAATTGTGACCAGTAGTATTTGGTGCAATAGGCTTATTTTGGTTATTAAATGTTAAATATGCAAAGCCTTATCTTTCAAGAATACCTTTTCTTAGACCAAACTAATGGAGAGTGAAATTATGTAAACATATACAGATTATTGCCTACTATACTTCTAGTTCACTTTTAAGAGGAAGTAAGTCACAATATCCTAATAATGGTCTTGATTTTATAAATGATTTTTCCCCTTGAAATAAGTAATACATTCATTTTAATACGTAGAATCGGTTTGCTAGCAGGGCGACAGTTTAAAAAGGCTTCCAACTGTGACACAAGTGCAACCATATTGCTTCCTATTACTCGCTAAGGTAGTTGTTTAGAAGAGAGAATGTTCTCCCTGGAAATGTTTAAAATGCTGTAATTTTATTTAGGATAATGAGAATTTATAACCATTTTGCCATATGAAAACCTGCCTTTAGACAGAATGAAATAGCCTGTTTTGCTTATTGAATGTTCTTAATTCTAGGGTGTGTGTGTGTGTGTGTGTGTGTGTGTACAATAAAGAGGTGTTTTACATTGGGGATTATGCTGGCTTATTCTATATGTTGGTCTGTGTAACATATGAAAATATTAAGTGATAAATTCAAGTTTGGTCCATGTAAATGTTTACATTTCTTTGTGGGTGCTATTTCTTTGTTTTGAAATATAACCAGGTAGAAAGTCTTTGTTCTTGTTTATATAACTAATTTTAGCAGTGACTGCTCTGAGTATCTTTGGGGCCCCGAGTCTTTATAACTTTGCTTATATAAATTGTACTAGAGGAGGTTATTGTGCTTGATGATCAGCTAGATAGTGTACAGGGAGATAGTTGTCATAGAAAAAGAAAAAAGTGCATAGCAAGCAGGAGCTGTGTTTTTTACATTAAGTGTGACAGTAATGTAGTGTGTATTATCATTAAAAATTAACCTAGTAAATGTAAATCTGACTTATATTAGTCATACTGAGTTCTATAGTACTGTCTCAAAACCCACTGTGGAATAGTTTATTTAGACCTCTGCCTCTGATATGGGAGGAGGAAGAAAGGAAGAGAACAGTTAGAGATTTTTATTAGGTTTTTATCTCCTCACTGAAAATCTTAGCTCTCAAAACATTTCTAATTTCCCTCATTTGAAGGTTCAAACAGTTTCAAATTACTGCCCATGGATTGTTCTTGACATTCCAAATGGTAAATTTGAGCTGTGGAAATGCTGGAATGTGTTTTTGTGCTTTTTCTGAACAAGGGAATTCAACGGGTAAATTACAGTCATTTACTGGGAGTGTAATTTACTGAGAGCCTTTAGGCAAATGCAGGAGAAAGGACAGCAGCAGAACAGAAAAAAACAGCATAAAAACTGTTTTGTGTATTTTTTCCCTTTTCTCATTAAGTATTTATTCACATAAGAGTTTTATGAATTAATGGATGGTTCTACAATTAAGACAGATAACCTTTATTCATTTTTCACTGCTGATAGACCAAGTATTTGAAACAGTGATTGCCATGTGAAAATTGCAACCTGAACTGTTTTTCTGAAATCCTGTTAGTTTAGTTGCACCTGAATAAGCCTTGTCTGTCTGATTGAAAATTATAAAGAGATGTTGCCCTCTCTTCAGAATGATTATAGATTTCACTAATTTAGATTTTCACTATACCAGCAGTTCAAATAATAAAAGTTTTAAATTTTCTTAGTGGACAAATTAGTGAAAAGATTCCATACTTTCATCTTGAAAAAGTACTATTCTACTTTTGTCAAACACCACAGATGAATCCTACTTTAAAAAGACAAAGACCTGTCCTAGACCATTTCGGTTGTGTGCAGTTTTAAAACAACACAGGATAACCCAGTCATTTTATAAAGATTAAGGAGAAATTTTATGAAATTGTCAAATAATTCTATATAATCTAAATATATAAACATTTGTGCTGATTTTTATAAACAGTTCTGACCAATTCCTTTCATGAAAAGCAGTGTGCTCTGTAGTAATTGCTAAGCAAACAGAAAGCTGTGTTGCAAAGTGGTTTTGTATAGCATATTGTAATTTGACACTTAAGTTGTGCCCTGCATTACCCTGTGTCATAATTGATGGCTAAAGAAAAGCACATGCTATGCTAATCATTTGTTAGAATAGCTTGTTAAATTGTGGTTGCCAATTTTAAATAAACCATGGAATGCTTGTCTGTATTTTAAGATTTTGTAGCCTACAGTTTTAAACAGTCATTTTTAAGCGTGTCCCCCCCTCCAAACCCCCCCGCCACACACACACTTTCTGTTCCATATGCACAATTTTGCCTTTGCACACAAGGTCAGCATGTTTGCCAATTTAATAGTGTATTATCAAGAACAAAATCAATGAGCATCAGGTTTCACACCAGTATCTCAAGGGACTTTTCTGTTTATACTTCATTGTACTGATCCAAAATTTAGTGTCCTTTTAAAAGCATCAAGATTGATATTTTAATACATGATATTTTAAGTTCTTAAAAGTAAAAGTTACAGAATTAGAGGGCTAATTTAGATATTACTAGAAAGTAAAGGTGAATTTATATTTTATTTACCAAGCAGTGACGAGATATAAAGCAGCATGTTAATATAGTAGTTATTAACTACAGAATGCCAATAAGAATTTCAGTGCAGTAAAATGAGATTCAGGGGATAAGATTACTGTGCGTAATCAGTTTGTGAGTTCTCATTTTTTAAATGTATAAGCTTTTACTTAGATATATGATGAATTAGTTATATCATGTAAAGAGAGAGGAGTCCAAACTTGATGAGAACATTAACTTAAAATTGAGAGTATTAGACCTCTACATCCTCTAGTAAAAGAACTGAAGTATGATGAAGGAATATGTGCATTTAGATGTAAAGAAATGTTACTTCTGTGGAGAAAAATGATGTAATGAGCAGAGAAGGATTATTCATTTTTGAGAGATTAAAAATGACTTGAATATAATACCTTTAATTTGTAATAATTGACTGACGGGCTGCTTCCTGTCTAAAGTAAACCTTTTGATCAGCATGCTCATTTTGATCTCTTCTGGTACAGTGCTGTCATGCAGTGTATTGAATGGATAAAGGTATTATTTTCAGTTATTGTACAGCTCCTTAATTAAGCCAGTAAAGACGTGCAGGTGGATTTAGTTCTCAATCATTTAATAGACAAATATAGACAAGTTTATTCTGTGGCCTACAACTGACCCCTTTCTAGGAGGAATTTCTTTAAGAACATTCAGGATTAAGTCACTCAGTTACTTGGGAAGAGAGGTGGCACACATGCCTTACAGAAACAGGCACTTGATGGCATTATTTGGGAGGCCTAAGATTTGACATTCCAATTTTTTTGTTGTTGTTATTGCTCTTTATCAGTGCCTAACACTGGTAAGTTGAAATATGCAGCACAAGCTGTCTTTCTTGTTGAAGGAGTTTTTTTGTGGGGGTTCTCTGTACTAATGTATTTCATTTCCTCTAAGTTGTGTAAAAATGAAACATTAGAAAAGTTTTAGATTTGATTATCATTATAAAAAAATACTTAGAGCCTTAATGCAACTGATAATTGGCTCATAAATTTATAATACCCTAGTTTTAAAGTCTAACTGAATTTAAGTAACTGTATATTTGAGATATAAATTCTTAACTTTTAAAATAATTTTTATAGTAGGTCAACATACAGTCTAGAAAGTACAGCAGGATTTTATGCTCATTTAGGTCAGGCAGCATAAGGCTTGGGAATTCACATTCTCTGCTCCTTTGGAAAAGAGGATACATGCAATATGGAGCATTCAAGATGATCATGAAAATTAAGTAAAAACTCTTTTAAAAGATAACATTTGGGGGGGGTGTAAAATGTTATTTGTAAGTTTATTTTATATCTTGATTTAAGTATTTTTTCCCACGGCAGGTTATGGAAAGAAAAAGTCAGTGATTACAAATTACAATAAAATGTCCCTAACATTGTTTGACTGGAGGTGCAATAGCAGTAATATAAATCGGGCACCTTATTACAGGGCTCTCTTTAGCATTCCCCTGGGCTTTGGCCTTAAAGTGTGGGTGGCCCATGATTACCTGTGGTTTCTTGAATTAAATCACTGACCCGTGGAGAAGTGTCTTTTGGTCCGAACCTCTTCCTCCCAGGTTGAGTTGCTGAAGGGCGTTTGCACACGCGTGGAGTAGGCGCACATTTGCACACTCATGGGACAAGCAAAGGCTCGCTTGACTGCACATACGCAGTAGCCTCACTCTTTTTCTCAAGTTCCGAGTTTTGCATAACGATATGTTAGGAATCTCGTTTCTAAAGACTCTAGAGAGAGAAATAATGGATGTATGGGAGCTCAGTTTAAGCCAGAATTTTCTGTCCTCAGTAGTTTTTGTTCTCTGTCACCTTGATGAAACAATCTTGAAGCCGCTCCGCTTTCCGTGGCATTTGGAATGAGTCCCTGACAGGCTGATTTTCCACCCCTGTTGTGATGCTGCTTTCTCTAGTTAATATTCCTGTGTAAGTGTCGCACAAAAGTAAACCCAAAGAGCCTGCACCAGACATGGAGGCTCTGTATTTGCATTAATTATTCAGTCAGGGCAGTGAGAATTCGCTGTCTGCCCAGGGGCGGGGCTACGACAGGGAGCTGGGTGGTGGATCCGGGCTGCAGGCCTCCTGGTGCAACCGCGGTTAGGGGATCCGGGATAGCTGCAGCCGGCTGGCCACCGCTCGGCGCTGCAGAGAACAATGGGCGCGCCGCGGAAGCCGCGGGCAGAGTGGTGCGGTGATTTGGCGCTGGTTTCCCCCACCAGCCCCGCACCAGAAGCAGTCCGGGCTGTTTTTCCTTGAGGTGGTGACCGCCAGCCCGAGTGAGCCACCGGGGAGGAGGCCATCGCTTCCTGCCCAGGTGTTGAGGCCGGCCTTGTGCCCTTGGGTCAGCACCATTTGGGAGTCAAACCTGCTCCCCAGACTGACTATTAATGCCTTTCAAATCCAGACCCGAAACTTGATTTGAGGCCTGGCGACCGTAGAGGATGGATCGTCCTGATTTCAAATATCTGGGCTGCTGCCGACTCTGATATCTCAGAGGACAGAGGAGGACGGCATAATTACCATGTGAAAATCTTTGCCCGATAGGAAAAAATTCCAAACCAGCTACAAAACAAGGACACCATGGGAAAAAAGTGGTTAAGAAAAAAAAACACAACTCTCTAACCCCTCACCATAAATATGAAACATCTTCTGGGAGTTTTCCCACTGTAATTGGCTCTGAAGCATCCTAACTTAATAGCTGTTTGTCAATGGGAGACTGAATTCCATAGGGAATTTCACAGGGAGTTTGTGCACACATTTGTGGAGTACCTACTATGTCCTAGGTGATGGGAAATTATTACCTCATTATTGCTGTATGGAAAACATTCCAGAAAATTAAGATTATAGCTCTTTTTAGGATTTAAGTATGGAAACCATAAAAAAATTGCTCTTCTTGTCACCCCGCCCTACCCCCACCCCACCCCCTTAACTTGTCTGTAGTCAGTAACTGTTGGGGCTGGTAGGGAGGATGAATGTATTTTCTCTACTCTCTTTGCACTTTTAAAGGATATCAGTAAAGATTATTGTGCAGTATTTCTACAATGTAGTTTGTGCATCTAATTGCATGGACTTAGAATTGTATGTTTGCATGAATGACTAGCTACATAGCCATACCAGTAGAACAGAACTCTGAGATTTGAAAAGATTAATAAAATAATTTGAGAAGCCTTGCCCCTTCATAGAGTTGGAAAAACTATACCATGGGCATATTTTGTACTTTTCTTTAAGATAAAGACTTGCATGTACAGCGTTTCATGAGTAAATCCATGTCAACCAGGAGCAACCACACTGAAAAATTTTCCAAAAGGAAGTAGGCCATCTTTTCAAGGGCATGTGAAGTTGCCAGCCATGATGACATTTAGCTTTATGCCAGCCCAAGTCATAATTTCTGAAGAGATCAGTGTAGTATCTTTATTGTTTTATTTCTTTCTTTGAACAAGTAGATACAAAGTATTGCTTTTAAAATGTTTAATAAATACTCTCTTCTGACATTTGAACCATGCACTTGTTCTGAAAATGAACTGTTTTCAGAAACAAATGTCATTTGCTTCCTTGGCCTATAAAGGAAACTCTGTAGAATGTACATTTTTAAAGTCACATCTGATTGCTTAAAACATACTATTGTGGATGACTTTTTCTCTTCTCAAATGCAAATATATAAAGATGCTGCTTTCTAAAATGAATGTTGAATCATATAAGATTGTTGATATCTGATCGTTTTTTACTTAAAAATGACAGTTTCATGTGGTTCAATCAAATAGTATTGGTAATACATAAATAAAATGAAAAAGCAGAAAAGAAAGTACTTAGATTCTTACAGCCATTGTGTAAAAATTTATGCATGTACAAATGATTGCAAATTGATGTTATACAACTAGAATAAAATGTTCATGGAGTCCTTTCCCCCCTATTAAATTGCTTGAATTTATAATGAATAAAGAAATTAAGTTTGTTTTCTTTTAAGCCTCAGTGGAGAAAATAATCTGTTCTTTAAAAACAACAAAATTTAAAACATATACCAAACTTAGTGATCCATGGGCCCTTGGAATTTTAACTGTATATCTCATTATTATTATTTGTATATATTCTAAGAGTAAACATCCAAAATTTTATTTTTTGATTGTTTTTCCATTCCACTTAAGGTAATACTATTATGTAAATTTCATCTTTAGGTTTATGTGAATTAACAGGGAGCTTCCAAAATTAGGCCTTGTAATCCAGTCAGTACGGTATTTTAATTGGAACTGTATTTACCAGTATGGCTCAACTTTTTTCTCATTCACTCACAACAGTTTATATCATTTACATAATGGCTTGCTTTTCATTGTATCATCTGTGAGATTTTATTTCTGAGATAAATTTCCATATATAAGTTAATGTAAAAAATCAGAATGCAAAAGTGATAAATTATGAATATACTTACTTTAAAATATTTAAATAGGATACCCCCAAAATCGTACTCTTATTTAGAATTAACTTTGACATCATTGTATGGTGCTAGATTCTAGTGATATGAGGCTTATAATACCAATTCACATTTTTATCCACTAAATAAAAACCTGCCCTATGTTTTATTACAAAGTAGGTGGCCTGAAGGAAAAATATATATATTCTTTCCTTTTGGTATAAAATATGCATTTGGGCTTCTCATTTCATCCCCAATCTGTGTTATTCCTTAAAAATGCAGAACTGCCTGAAGTCCTCTTTAATATTTAATTCAACAACTTTTTAATCTGTCATTATGCTGTGATGAAGTAAGCATCAAGTGTCGCTGAAAAAGATTAAATTATACTTGGAAATAGGAATTGAAATGATTTAGGGTTGGAGGCTGAATATTTGCTTTGCACAAGTAATAATAATAGTAGCTTGGGTGAAGAAGGGCTTTGGTTTGGCTTTAATGTCTTTTCCTTGCTGTGCTCCCATGTGGCTCCCCCTGATTTACGCTGGTGTTGCTGAGCTTTATTTTATTTAAATGGAGGTAGAAAGTGGAAATTACTACACTACAAAACATTAATTACTCCATACTATTTCTTTGTGCTAACTTCTCTTTTTTCTGTAAACATCATAAACAATGATGCAACCTACCCACTTTGGATGGCAGCTGTAAGCAATCCCATAGTTCTTGTTAACAAGCTTATCTTGGAAAGGAAAGGCAGTAATAATTGATATCCATCTGTGGAATAGTGGGAAGCAAAGGAATATTTACGTTTTTCCTGTCATAGAGGATGATGTCCTACATAACTGTAAGCTGTGAGAGTATGTGTTAATACTTCTACCACTGCATTTTACTTCTTGCTGTTAACATCTGGACTTTAACCTGTGGTCTATTTTGCACTTAAGGACAAAGGTACAAACTTTTAGATCTCTCAGTCACTCTTGGATTGTTCAACAGATGACAAACAAAGACTAATTTCTTTGGAGTACTTGGTCTCTACATATGTTTAGACCTCTGTCATCTGGAAATCTGTCTAGTGGTCTCTGGCTTATTTTTAATCTAGTTCTATAGTTCTGTCTACATGAGACCAAAGTAGTCAGTCAATTTAGTGGAGAAAACTAATTGAGAAATTATTTGATCAAATACACAGAAGAGCCCCATGTGGTATTTCATTTTTGCTGTAATACTGGTGTATTGGTGGCTTATATGTATACTCTGGCTCTGTCTGTAATGAATGTCTTAAAAATATACCTTCATTTGTCATGATTTGGCACGATGATGGTCCTTTTCAAAATAAGTCTAGAAATGGACTAAAATTTTGACATGCAACATACCTGTTGGAATATTATCTGAGCTGTATTCAATTCCAGGAATCCAGTGTATCTATAACTCACCCACTTCCCTAGCATCAATTCCTATCATGGGACAACAATAAAGAGAAAAGGTTGCCTCCTTCCTTTTTTAAACATGCTAAGTGAGAATGTAAACTTATTGCAGTAAATTAAGAATTATCTATTAATTCTGCAGAATTAACAAACAGTAAAACTGGCAACATTTTTATTTATTTTTTATTTTTTTTTAAAGATTTATTTTTATTGTTTTTGACAGAGAGAAAGAGATACAGAGACAGAGATAGACTGGGGAGGGCCCAGAACAGTCTCCATAGTTGCACATCATTGGTTTTTCCACATAGTTTCATTCCAAAGATGGGCATGGGGCTGCACAGGGCAGGAACTGGGCCGGGGTCTCATCCCGGTGAGAACCGAGCTGGGGGCACTCCCCAGTTCAGCATATGGGTCCACACGGGCCTGGGCCGGGATTCGATCCTCGGTCCCTGGGGCTGCAAAGTGAGTGCTTAACTCACTGAGCCAACCTGGCTTCCCCGCAACATGTTTTTAAGCTTACAAATTATTTAGTACCCTTCTATTTGTTACTCTTTTCTTATACATGGCTGCGTAAGTTATACTAAGCATATATCACCTGGAAATAGTATAAAAGGCATTTTACAAATGATATATTCATTTTTTTTCAGAAACTGTTTTTTGATAGCTAGAGTTAATTTTATGCCCTGCCTCACTGAATTTCCTCAACAGTTTGTTCTCCACCTTATCAGTGCATACTCAAGATATGGAGGGTGGGACAGTTGTGTGGGTATCATTCCAGATATTTGAATATCATTTGTTATCATTAGATATTTCAAAGTAAAGTCCTGTTGTTTTTGATAGTACATTACCTCTTACAGTTCATAAATATATACCGGTATTTAGAGGACTAGGCTCACAGATCATTTATGATTTAGAGTTTTGATCTAGGATAACATTTTGAAATAAATCGTTTTTTTTTAAATAGATAAGTTATTTCTCATTTTTAACTGATAGTTTTGTAGACTTGGAGCAAACTTCATGGAGAAATAAATTGGTTTTTAAACAATTGGTCAGTGTTTGCCTCCACATTGTTATTCCTATTAAGATACGCATTTGTCAGCATGTGCCTTTTTTGCTCTAGCACAAGACTAGTTGCCTTTCTGAAACCTACTATGCTTGTAGGGTAAAGTAAATGCATGTCTTTGTAGAAGAATAAATAAAAAGAGCAACCTGAGTCAATAAGCGGGTTCAATTCATGCCTACAGCCATGGCGGACAGCTCATTTTGTAGATGTGGGTGTTTTGTTTACATTTATAATGCAGCTTTATTTAATGCTGACAGATATAGCTTGTGGCAAATGATAGTCAGAATGTATGAGCAGTCATAATGCTTCTGTCTTCTTATAGTGTGCTGCTGAAAATAAGCAGTTCACCTCTGTTTTTATTGAGGAAAGGATATGAGACAGCTATAGCTTCGTGAGGCTATTTATTGAGTTGTTTTACTAGCTGTGAACATGCCGCTTTATAGCAGTTGTGAAAATGGACTTTGCTAGTGTGTGGGAAAGGAAATAACATTGCAGTATACAAGGGTAGTAAAAAATCTCTATAAATAATTTTTCAGACTGAGGAATATTTTCATTTAAACAGGCAGAATGGGTTGTGATTTTGGCTAGGTATCAGTTTCTCCCCAAAAAGTCACTAGATTGAAATTAATGATATAATTTGGAGGAAATTTTTTATTCTCTTAATGTTTAATTGGGTTAGAATTTAGGAAAAGCTGTTTACATACCCACCTAGATTTAGTACAGTATTGTGAACCTTTGGGACTGAAGAATTTATACTAAACAGCAAATTATAAAATATGCATGTGGGGGGAGGTGGAAGTGGGCGCCAGATATATGGTGTTGGAGGGGGACCTGATTCTGGGAGCTGCTCACATAATGCGATGCATGGGTGATGTGATGTGGAGATGTACATCGGGAAACTATCTAATTGTTACCAACCAATATCACCCCATTAAATTTAACAATAAAATATAATAATATTAAAACTAAAAAAAAAAAATATGCAGTAGGCTGCATACATGTGTGATAAGACATACCTGTAAGCTTATAATAGTATGTTTGTTATTTAAAAATGTACACATGATACAGAAGAACCTATATTCATATTATATTTATAATGTAATAGAGAATTAATTAGGATGTGTAAGTAGCACACAATTGATGGGAAAATTTTAAAGTACTTGTATTTTAACCCAAAGGATTTATTATTCAAAACAATTAAAGGAAAGTGACAAACTAACCACAGAATTTGAAATTGCTTTATCTCTTCTATCCCTTGGAAATTACAGGCACTCACTATACCTGGAGCTTTTAACTCTACAACAGACTACTTTGGTTTTTACAGTAGTTCTTTTTTCTTCTAAATCTGCCCGGGTCTACTAGAGCTTTTTGATGTACAGTTATTTATAGGCTACCATATTGTGATAGATATAATACTTATTATTCTTAAACATAAAAAAGAACATTAGAAAGGTACATATTTGAAATTTTTATTACTTTTTTATTTTTATTCAAATGTTCATACAGTAGTGAGAAGGTATACAAATAGTATTTTCATGTATGCAAAATAATTTAGAAAGCAGTGTGAATCTCAGCAGGTGTTTCTTCCATGTCTGTGCTCAAATTCCTAGGGAACATTGAATATTAAATTGAAATAACCCTCCCTTGATATTATGCAGTTAAAGTTAAGTTTAATTCTCAGATAAGGTTTTCTTGGACACACATCATTTTCCTTTCATGTAAATAAAAATCAGACTACTTAGATTTCAATACTTGCTACTTTATAAAGTAAATCAAAATATTGCCAAGTACTCACTTATTTTCTTTCCTTAGTGCTTTTATTAAGGCATTTCTGTTACCACTAAATATATGGGTTATAGGGATGCTGTAAAAATGTTCTTATTTCCTTCTCCACTGGCTGATGAAATGGCTTAATCTCTCAATAGAGCTATTTCCTTAATTCGCCACCTGTTTTTAAATCCCTAGTAACTGTCAAGGTAAGCAAAGAGATTCCTCTGTGTGTGCCTTATATACCTATTTCTCAGAGAGAGAAACTTAGAATAAAAAATGAAGACAAAAATCTTCCTTGAATTTTTTGTTTTTATTTTTGTAAAGTTGTTACACATTACTAAAAAGCTGCCATATTTAAATTATCATTCAACAGCCCAATTATGTGACCTACTAGGCCTCCTTTTGAAGGAAATTTTCAGCTCAAAAGCGCATACCTCTACATAAAGTACATTTATTGCCTTTCTTAATGTATCTTTTTCCCCCAGCATATTGTGGGAATGTGATAGACATATAACTAATGCAAATTTTATAATTTTGATTTAGAAATTAAGAAACTGATTTTATACTTGTAAAGCCAAATGTGGGCTTGGCTACTATGGTTAGAATGTCCCAACTGTATATAAGTAATCATTTATTGTTTAAATACAGAAGAGGCTGTAACAAAATGCTGTCAAGAGTCATCACACTCATTAACCTGCAAGCTAATTAGCCTCCTCCTGCCTGATTGCTGACAAGTTCTTCAGTCTGAACCCATTGCTGTTGTGTCAGCAGAGAAGCACAGTGAGGCAGAGGAGGTCTCCATTAGATGTTTCTGAGCCAGGTCTCTGCATTAAAGGTTTGTTTTTTACACTCTAACAAGTGTTAGAGCATTCATATCTCCAGCTACAATTGAATTGGCAACTGTTAATTACTGTAATTAGTATATTAACTATTTCCTTTCCTGTTCATCTATAATGGATTTCAAGAAATTACATGTAATTTAATGTGATTTAAAAATTTAATTATTGTTTAAAAGGTTTCAGTATTCTAATGTATATCTAAATGCCATTGAATATTTGAAATAATACTCATAATAAATTCATTTAAATGCAGTGTCTTGTCAAAACCAGTGCATATGGGCTTTATATTCACATGTCCTTTTTTTTTCTTGCGCAAACATGACATTCATTCCCCATTAAAAATTTTTTTTCTGGTAAGCTAACATTTCTTAACTAGGATTCAAATTAGCATTGGAATGATAGAACATTTTGCAAATGCATCTTAAAATATGAATTCATTAATTTGTGGAAGACTAATTCATTAAAAACAGCTTTTTGAGGGCAAAAAACATTCATAAGATATTTTGCTTGTTATACCATCCAATCAAACTTGAGACTTTATGGAGAGTACCAGAAAAAAAAATGAGTACATTTTGGAGTGATAAATGATCTAAGTATGAATTGATGAAGCCTTTCTTGATTTTCAGAATTAGTACTTTATCGGTTTCTGGTAAATGTTACTTATAATTTTGGTTTAAAATATTTTGAATCATCTTGAACAAATTAGGCCTGAACCATTCTGAAATGTTATGCATGCCAGCAAAATGTATTCACACATCTAAAAAATCCGCTTACTGAAATTTATTATACTTCTAGTTTATGTAGTGAAAACTTCTGTTTGAGGGTATCTGATTTAAAAGTACTGGATAGAAGTAAGAAACAATATCAAAGTTTATAGGGGCTACAAGTGCATATTTACTCTATACTGGACATGGGCACAATTATCATTTGCATAGCATCCTGTATACATCTTAAACTACCTGAATATCTATCTGCCACTAGATGGCTTTAACTAAGCCCTAATTAAAGAATGGGTGTTTTAAATAAAAGTTAAAATATGCTTACTTCATTTAGCCATTTTTATAATAATTAAGATATTAACAATTATCATTCACTTACCGATGGCTATCACTTTATGAAGAACTACCCAGTGTACTACTACATACATCATTCTTAATGGATGTGGCCTTTTAAATACAGTAGCCTATCCATAAGAATTGTAACTTGAGCCTCAGGTCAACAGTGTGATGGAATAGATAATGAGGTTTCTTGTATTATATACAGTAGTTCTGTGGACCTGTGTTTTCTTGGCTAGGAAAGACAGATTTGAGGTCCTGAAGCAGTGTTTTTGCACTTTTAGAATTAAATTTATCAGTTGGGAGCTACTGTTCTCACCAATAAGGATACCCTTCCCCCTTCCACCACTCACTCTCTGCCTCTGCCCTTTACTTCTCTAGCATAGCCTGATTCTTAGAGAAGGACAGAATTTTCTCCCATAAACTTACATAATCTCCTTTAGAATGTGATGCAATTTAAGTTTCAGAGAATGTAGTGTAATAATGAATCAAATTTGATTTATAAATAAGAGTTTAAGAGCCTTTTGAATTTTAGGGCCCATTTCATAATCATTGCGCCATTTATAATCACAATATCCTAGAGTACAAACTAAAATCTGAACTTGTTGAAGGAAGAGAACCTGTGGAACATCTAATACTGTCCTCTCATTTTATAGATAGGGAAGTGAGACTCAGGAGAGGCAACTTGCTTACAGCCATAAAGCCAAATATTAATAGTACAGCAGATATGAAATGAGGACCCAGATCCTTGGACTTCTGGTCTAGTGCTCTGAGTTTCATAAATTCAAGTTGTAGAGGGTTGATTTAATATATTCTTCTGAGTATCTATGAGTATTTGTATTACAGTTACTTTATATTGAATGTTAATATTTCAAGCCTGTGAGATAAGAATAATAATCTAATAAGTACAGTTTGTTTAGAGAAGATAGATGCTCAAATTTATGTAAAACACTTAGTCTTTTTACAGAATACACAAGTACTAAAATAGAAATGCTGAATTTAGAACTGTACAAAATAAAAAACAAAACCCTACCCCAGTTTGTCATCAGCGGTCTTTTACTCCAGTAAGTTATTTCATAAAAGAAATTTCTATGGTAGTTGAAGTAATTGAGGTCATTGTCTTCTGTAAAACCGTGGTGTATTTGTTTGACAACTCTTTGTATGTCACTGGTAAAGAGTAAAGCCCCCACCCCCAAAGTATTTTCTTGATATTAGCTTACATTTATAAAGCAGAATAATTCTGAATGTTTATAGTAATGGCAGATAACCCAAGGCAAATTTAATTTTAGATTGGGCTATTGCTTAATGTATTATTCATAGTATTGTATCATCAGTTAAGTATATCCCTGACAATAAACTTAAAACTTAACATGAATAGTAATATCCACCCTAATTTGGGTGAGTCAAATAGTGGCCTGACATGATTTATTTTACCTTCTTGTTGTAGATAACTTTTTTAATAGTGGTGGGTTGGAGTTATTTGGTATGTTTTTCTAATCTCCTGCCCTATTTTTTAACACTTTACCATTTTTGCTGCATGACCTGGTTTTGCATTTTTCTGATTCTCTGTTCATCTAATTAGTATGTTCTAAAAAGACCTGGACCACTTATTGTACAGAGATGTAGCCTGTGGGTACTTAATAAGGAGCTTTCAATGCTACATTTGCATCTTTTGCTTGGGGTCTGAATAGTGAAGTACCTTTAAGATCATTAGAAGCACTGCTGTATTGTTAAAATCAGGCGGTAATATTCTAATGACAATTTAAAACTTTAGGCTTCCTATATAACCCAGGTGACCCCAGCATAATTGTATGTAGTGCAGAAGACCCCAGGATAAACTACTGAGGATTCAGCCCATCCACAGAGTAGCCTGTATAGGCTGATAGCTTTCCTTTCCAAATAAACTACATATAGATGTAGGAAAAAAGCAAGTTAGTCTTAGCCTAGTTATGTATATTCAGGTGTATACATTGTTTATATCACAATACTAATCTCCCAAATATAACTTGATACTTAAAAAAAAAAAAAAAGAGAGAGACATCCAAGCAGTCTGCAGAATGGAGAATGTATTTTATCAGATAACTGACCATTTTTTTAAATATAGTACCTGGAAAACAAAGAGCTTAAAAATGGAATATTTTGCTTTTAGGTTTTCCCCACAGGCCAAGAACTAAATAGGGAGATATTTTGTAGTTCAATGATTAAATTATAATTTATTCTTTCTACAGCCAAATATAAGAGAACTACTAGTAGATACCAGACAAGAGTTCTTAATACTTTTATAAAATATGGCTTAAAATACTTTTTGAAAGTATATGTATTTTTGTTAAGAGTTTTTTTTTTATTGTTAAATTTATTGGGGAGACATTGGTTGATAACAATTACATTGTTTCCGGGTGTACAATTCTACATTACATTGTCTATACATTGCATTATGCGCTTATCCCCCAGAATCAGCTCTCTTTCTATTACCATATATTTGATGCCCCCTCCCTACTGTCCCTGCCCAGCTCTCCCACCCACCTCTCCCTTTACCCTCAGGTAACCACTAAACTATTGACTGTGTCCATGAGTTTTTGTTTCTTTGTTACTTTTAGTTTTATATTCCATCTATGAGTGAGGTCATATGTTTTTTGATTCTTTCAGTCTGACTTATTTATAGTTTCAAAAATCATGTTTAATTCTTTGAGATGTGTCCTTCAGAGAAAGGTGCTATAAGAGCT
>PVKE010023405.1:0-24672 GCA_004027555.1 Craseonycteris thonglongyai
TGGGATGGACTCTGAGTCAACTCATCTCTTTGTTTGACATGCAGGGATCCTTCTCTCTCGCGCATCCACATGAAACAACGCTCCTTTCCGCCATGTGGCTGCCGACATGGTTTTATTTTTTCATTTTTATTTTTTGATGACTATTTTGGAGAAACCCGCGAAGCACTGAAGCCGCAAAGCATGAAGCGCGAAGTGGCAAGGGAACACTGTACTTTCATTTTATTCTGCCAACAATGTAACTGCTGCTGTCTCCAAGAAACTCTAGACTCTGAGGTTAAGTAGCAGTCTCCACTTCATATAGTAAGATGTAGAGGTGTCACTTGCGTCAGTTTAAAATAGATTTTTTAACCATCTAGGACCTTTCACAAACCACATATATTCTAATTCAGTTGGTCTCAGGTGTGATATGTTTGGAATGAATAGGCAAGCCAGGACCCTTTCTGTGTCTGGAATGCATAGTTAGAATACTCATGTTGTCAGCTGTTGGACATAACCTGAAGATACTGTGCATTTTGCCGAGCTGTTAATCTGAGTAATGGGTTGCCAGGTGAAGGAGAAATTCAGTTCATTAACTGAACTGTCTTGTTCTTCTGCCTTTCCATGCTGTTTTTGCTTTGCTTACACATTTTTGGAGGACAAATTATATAAGTTGAATTTCAGGGTTTACTAATTTTAAGGTATACTCTATAAGGGATTGGCTGAGTAAAATGGTGAATTCAGAAAAAGCTTGAAATCCCTCTTGGATTCAGTTAAATCTGCACACAAAATGGCATTGTGGAGCCGAAGTTTATCATTTCATAATGTGTGTAAATGAGTGGATCAGACCTTTCCTTTGATGCTTCACTGGGTGAGATTATTTCAGAAGACCAAACTGGACAAGGAAATGTGTTTGACTTTCTGCCAGATGGTCACCAAAACATTTTTCTTCTTCTTCTTTTTTTTTTTTTTCTTCTTTTTTTGTGCCTAGTTAAAAGGCTAGGCATGTAGATTTTCATGCTTTTGTCTGGTTTCGGCATTAGAAGTGCTTATACAGCTAATCTGGCATTTATGATTATTTCCACTTTAAGCTCAGCAGGATGCTCTTTGGGGATATTTGGACAGAAATGACTTAATTGAATTTCAGCCCAGACACAGCATTTGAATGGTTTTATGGATGGCATTAATTGGGCTGCAGCCATAGGAAGTCATATATATGATTTTGAGCTTTAGAATTTAGAAGTAGTCTGATTCAGCTCCTCCCATTGGCTCATTGCTACTTTATTTAGTAAGTGAACTACTCAAGAAAAATTAATTTATAGCAGTAAAATGAAGAAATATGGTTCATAAGCGGAACTGTCATTTGTTTTGGGCATAGTTCCATTATTATCTGTAGTGAAGGTTCCATGTTGATACCCGTGGGCTGGCTTGGGCACAGGTGTGGAAGGGAGGCTTGGGGTCTTGGATTAAAATTTGGGTGAGGAGCATTCTGGGCCCTATGGCCTGGATGCTGTAGAGATTTGGAGACTTGCGACAGAACTTGCAGATATGATACAAAAATGAAAATGTATATGATGGTAAATGTCAGATACAAGTTGTTTTATGGAGAACCTGCCATGTGCCCAACCATAGGGACATCAGCACATGAAGGTCTTTTTCTTTCTGGAGGCTCTTCCAGTTTAGATAGCCATGCAAGTGGAGAGTTTACAATGATAAAAGAGGCGTCTCTATGGGAGTGGAGAGCATACCTGTAGAATTTCTAGGAAGGGAGCATTTGAGTTCATTCTTGAACCACAGGTTGGATTTGGCTGAATGATGGCATTGGAAGTGTTGCAGAAAACCATCGACCAAGGAAACTCAAGCAGCACACCGAGATCAGGGAGAACACAGCTTTATTACACTGGTGGGCGCAGCAGGATAATTCCCCAAAACTGAGCCCTGACCGATGGGGGTCTTTTACTTTTATAGGGCCTATCATGGGGCTTGGGGATTGTTATGTCGGCAGGAAAGTCCCAACCCTCAGGGGGTCACCATTTTGGGCGGTGACTGGGGCAGGGGCACCTTTTTAGCTCAGGTGGTGAATTTCCTTATATGGAATTTTTCCTATCAGAAGCTGTGGGAGTAGAGCTATTCCCATTACAGGGGAAGAAATAATAGATATAAGGGCACAGAGTTGTGAAAGGATCTGGCATTTGAGGACAATATGGGTGAATACACTTGGAACATGTTAGGAATACTCAAAAGCAGCAGCTAGATATCCTTTAAAAACTCAGTGATATTAAAATTTCTATTCAATTGGAATAATCATAGATTTGTTCTTTACAAGTTAATTTTTTATCACTATATTTTAAATGGGAAAATTGAATTTACTCAACTCCCTGTTTATTCCCCATTTTATGGACTTAAAATGGAATATGTGTATTGGATACTATAACATGTATACAAGCATCACCCCTATTCTGAAAGGCAAGAAACAAATCAAGTTGATTCAGCACCTGTCAGAAGTGAAATAGGATAATATACAGGGAGATTCCCACCTCCACCCTCACCCCCACCCCAGTTTCTTAGAAGCCATCACATTCTGTAGGAGGCTTCTCAGTAATTTATAAAATTAACACAAACAACAGCCTTCTCACAAAGTCTTTCTCAACCCTTTTTTCCGTAGGTTGGTTTATCTTTGCTTTCCAGGGCTTCTTAAATGCTGAAGGTAATGGGTTAATCCTAGTCTTTTATTTTTTAACCCATTACCTTTCTCTAATTGCTGTGAAAATTCTATCTCCTACCCTGTTCTGGTTTCTTAAAAGCCAATGGTGTGATCTAGAGCAGAGGTGGGGTCCGAGTGACCCTTCAGTTTCCTCGAATACTCAAGCCTGTGTCTATCCATGTAGCCCACTTGCTTGGGAATACAGCACCTTAATCCCAGTCCCTGACTGACCAGAAGAGCTCTCTCTGGTAAATTCTCTCCTGTGACATGCCAGACAACTGCACACAGGATTTACTCATTCCATCTCGCTGTTGGCCTTTCTGCAGTTTCAAGGAGGAGGAGGCTTAGCAGATATAGTGTCCTCTCTAAAATGAACATGTGGCTCTAAAATAATAGAGGTGTTGTCCTTGAAGGGAAGGGGAAATAAAGGTTTCTGACTTGATTAATTCTGCTATGGACAAATCCGTAGTTTATTTAAAACAATAGGAGTGTTCTTTGTAGAAAAATACAGGGAAAAATTGTTTAGTGCCATACAGTTAATACCTGTATATAATTTCGTGTCAGATGGCATTATTTTTCTCCATGGGGATTGAAATGCTACCTTCCTGGGATGCATGACCTTTTCCTTCTGTGAACCGAACCACCTGAAGCAGTGCTCAACTGCCCCACGAAATGGTTATTTTCTTTTTTAAAAAACAGAAGAACATGACATCATTTAATGCTTAGATTCTTACATAATTTTTAGCCTTGAATTTTATATGCCTCTTCCCAGTTGGAAAAGTAAGAATGAGGCTTTTTCTTACTTTCATAGGGGGAAGCACATGTCATTGACCCAAGGAAGGTTCCTGCTTAAAACTGAGAGCAGTGGAAAGGGGAGAGGAGGAGGGTGAAGACTGAATTCACTGATACATTAGCACCATCAATTTGTTTTGGCATTTACTAAAGCATTGATTAATGGGATTGCTTTCCAGTACTAAGTGTGCTGTCAGTGCTGGGTCCCTGCCCTTGGGAAAGTCCCCTCCCATTTAAGGAGTTCTAGTGCTAACTGCCCCTTTACTGGGAATTGGAGGGATAGGGGATATGCAGAACCAAGTGCAGTATGCTGGGTATTCTGCAAGACAAATGACCCAGGTTCTTCAGCAATTGTCATTAAAATAAAATAAATTTAAGGTGACTGGAGAGACATACAAGCAGTTGCTCCTACTTTACGAACATTATTTGGATTCTGATTCAAAAAATCAGTTATAAAAATACATTTATGGGACAATTGTGAAAATCAGAATACAAGTAGATATGAGATTTATATTAATGAATAATTATTTTAGGTGTAATGGAGAGTTGTGCTTACTTACCTGTTGGTCATACATATTGAAGTGTTTACAGATAAAATAATTTTTATATGGAATTTGCTTTAAAGTTATCTAGTGGGGGCTGGCTATGGGATATCTGTAGGTCCTTAATTATTGAGGTTGAATGTTAAGGAACCTGGGGAGATAGATCCTGTCTACCTTTGCATGTGGTTAAACATCTCCACTAAAATGCAAAATATGATGATTATGTTACCGTTTGATGAATGCTGCAGTAGGGCTTTGCACAGAGGAGGGAGGCCACATTTTCTGTTTTGGAGAATCAGGATTATGGGTTTTAAAGAAAGAATAGGTGTGTGAAAACTGGAGAATCTTTTCCTTTGTGCCCAGGAGGCCAGAAGCTGGGAGATTCACTGTGGGTTGTCTAGTCATTTGTTTTTGGTTCCTTCCGTTCATTCCTTCTTGTATTCATTTAGGACATTGTTTATTAAATTCCTATCTGTATGTGTTGTATGTGGTGAAAATTCATGGGTTGGCAGTGAAAGATATGCTGTGAGTGTACCAGGGTGCCAAAACACCACACACTGGGTTCTTAAACAGCAGAAATGCATTCTCTCATGGTTCTGCAGGCTGCAAGTCCAAGATCAGGGTGTCGGCAGCTTTACTTTCTCTTGAGGCTTCTCTTCTTCTCTTGCAGGTGGCCACCCTCTTGTTACCTCTTCACATGGTTGTCACTTTCTGCTTGTATATTTCCCTCATTCTTTCAGTCATTCATCCCCAAAAGGCAAGGGGCACGAACTTCAGCAAAATAATCAAAATAATGCTTACACGTTTTCATAGTTAGAAGAGAACGTTGGATCACCTAGTATGCCTAAATGATCTCAGGTAAGAATTTAGTGTCTGGCTGTGTCTGTCTTCCTTTCATCTTTTCTGTCTTTTTCTTTCTCTTTAAAAAATGTGGGGGTGGGGGGAGTTTGCACAGGTTTAATTCCATACGTGCAGTTTGGTATTTAAGGTTTATTTTTGTCAGCGTGTTTTTTATTGGTATGATTACCTGGACAACAACTGTAGATGCTTGATAAAATATCCTGGTGAACTTTAAAAAGTATTCTGTTGTCTGCTTACATTAAAATGTTTAGCATGGTGTTTATGCTGATTCTGAAAACTAAGATTTGGATTAATGGAAAGTTCTTAGGAGTAACAACACCTTTTCAGACCTTTTGGAAGAAGGGGTACTCTTGTATTTGAGAGGCTAGCATCAAATATATCCACATAAAATCTTTACAAATGGTTGGAAAGCTTTTGCTGATCAAATTACTGTTAGAATTTTTAGGCTGCAGACTGTAAAATTTAAGTTTCTACTAAGATTTGCATTATGACTTTTTTGGCATGGTGTTTTAATAAGCTTTAATAAATGTTTGATACCACATCATCAATTTTTAATAATTTTCAACTCCATATCCATGTACCTCAGAGCTACAGAATTGGAGCCGAGGGGCCTGGTCGTGAATGAGGACACAGGCCCAGAATCACACAGGTCACTTGGCTGAGCCAGGCCTGGACTCCCAGTCTCCTGACCCACGGCCTCCTTTTCTGGTCTCATTGTAGATGGGTGACCTACTGCTTGAAGCTGTGTTCTTTTCTCAGTTCTAGAACACTTAAAGGCAGAGATCTTCAATATTTCAGAACACAGAAACCTCAAAATTTAACATCTGATCAGTTACCATCCTCCCCAGACACCCTTCTCAGCAACATGATGTCTCTTTGAGGCTGTACATACAGTTAGAAATTAGTACTGCCCCCCCCCCTTTTATTAATCAACTTATCAACCGGTCATCAGCATTATCATTTGGAACTGACATAATTCGAGCCCAGTGCAGGAAAGCTTGGTACTTTTCCTATTCAAGACAGCTTTATCTCAAGTAAAAATTCTAATTTGAGTAGGTCTTTTTGAACATGGGACACATGGGACAGCTTGTGGCCTTCAGTATTCTCTGAGCCCTGATGGTAGCCACTTTGTATAGGTGACAAAAGGTGGTTGACATCATGTTCCTGTGAGTATCAGGGATAAGCATTTCCAAGCTGTGTGGATCAGTCCACATGGAGGAAATAATTGTGTACCTTTGTTCAGTGTCTGAAATCAGTTTAGTAGGAACAAAATATAGCTAGTTCTGCCAGAGGTCACCAAGACAGCCCTGGTCCCATGCTGTTCTGGTCAGGCACTGACCTTCCATATTCATTTTGAACTGGACACCCATTTAGGCCACTATGGTACCTACTTGGTCTAAAGAGAGGTGTCACATTGGGAGAGGGGAGGGCAAGACAAGCATTGGTGAACTTAGAGGCCTATAATATAATCAGCTGGGTTCCTGCCCCCCACTTCCTTTTTAAATAAAAGAAAAGTGCTGATAGGTTTGTGTGCAGATTAGGTTCTGAGTGGTTCTCATGGTGTGTTTGGCATGAATCAGATGGGGGTGTGATGCACATCTGATGTAACCTGCGAGTCTTTAGGTTGTGTGCAGCACTTAACTCAGTTGGATGATGCTATTCAAGCCTTTGTTTTTGCTGCCTTTGCATCTAAGAGAAACAGTACCTCTGGAAACGAAGGGGTGTGTGCACTCCTGGGCTTGCCTCTTTGTCACAGCATAACGCAGCCCCTATCTCACTTGAGAGGCTGAAGCCAGTCTCCCAACATAGCAGGTGCTCCAGTCACATGTCAGCAGCAGCTGGTCTTTGCCTAAGTCTCAAGACTAGTAGTGACATTTGCGGGGAGAAAGAGTATGGCTGGACTTTGAAATCAGACCAGTGTGGGTTCAAATTCTGCCTGTGATTTGGTTCCTGAGCTGAACAGTAAGATTTATCTCCCAGGGTTGCTGAGGCGGTGGATGAGGCTGGAGTGAAGGTGGGGCACCAGTGCAGTGTCCCATGGGACTGGGACACACTCTTCTCCCTTCCTGTTGCTGACTCTGAGATGGAGAGAAGGAGACATTGGATCACCTGAGCTCTCTGAGCACAAGCCTTTGGGGATTTGGGCCATCTGGGCAATCCTGCTGAGTCTGAAGTAAGTGGGAGCAGTTGTCCAGTGATATCGTGCCCAAAAGGCCCACAACTTTGGGCTTTCAGCAGAATGGGGCACATACCCTCTTGTTAACCCTTAATTGCTCCACCTCAGTAAAGCACATTAGTGACAGATGTCAACTCAGCCCCCCACAGACAGAGGCTGTGTGGAAACTGCCAGGACCACTGAGACACTGTGCCTGCTGCTGTGGCAGGCACTAGGAATTTGGACTAGGACAGCTTTTGTCTTGATGGCAGGGAGTGCCACTGGGTTTGTAGACTGAGGTGACAAGGCCCAGGGCAGCCCACGGCAACACAGCACTTCCAGAAAGAGGGTGAAAAACCCAAGGTGGTGGCTTAGGTATTTCAAAACACAGTTGAGAAAAAGAAAATCTCCATGTTAACGGAGAATTTAAATAATCTCTTGGGTTTTGCAATGGTAAAATTTTGTATTATTAAGGGTCCAAATTAATGTGGAGAAAGAGATCTATATTTGGTATTA
Organism: Craseonycteris thonglongyai; assembly: GCA_004027555.1. Classification (NCBI taxonomy): domain Eukaryota; kingdom Metazoa; phylum Chordata; class Mammalia; order Chiroptera; family Craseonycteridae; genus Craseonycteris; species Craseonycteris thonglongyai. Next base: position 7,547 of record PVKE010023405.1, read on the forward strand.
CTGTTTATTGCTTTCTACTCTTCCCTTCTATGTTTCTAAAGAGAGATGCACATGGTGCTAGTGAAGAAATATTTTTAAATGTACACCTGTTTAAATATTCCCATTTGCCTGCAGTGGGATGTGTAGAAAATCCTTGAATGAGTTCTTGGATGAGGACCTTCTGCCAGTGACCTTGTACGTAATGGTGTTTGTCTTGCATTCTGAGGTTGTTTTGGGCATAAAAGTATACTTTCTGATGGGTTTAGATCACAGGTTGCACGTTGGGCCTAATTTGAAGTGCTTGTCCTTACCAGGATTTTTGAAGAAGCTCATAACCCCACATAAAGCATAGGCAGTGGCAGACTTCTTAATCCAGTAAGATAGGTTTTTTTTTTTTCTTTTTATTGTTTTTGACAGAGAGAGAGAGAGAGATACAGAGACAGAGAGAGAACTAAACTGGGGGGAACTCCCCAGTTCAGCATATGGGTCCGCACAGGCCGGGGTAGGGATTCGATCCTCGGTCCCTGGCGCTGCAAAGTGAGCGCTTAACCCACTGAGCCATCCCAGCTTCCCCAAGGTAGGTTTTGATCACTTAGTTATTTTCTATTTAAGGTGTCTGCTTAGTGACTTGAGTTTGTCAGTGGAATGCTTTTCTCAAGGACAAACTACAACCTTCATTTGTTACACTTGAATCCCAAGTGGCCACTGGCACCTTTAAATGAACTTTAAAAGGGTGTTACTTTGGTTGGAACTCCTTCCTTGTTGCAGAGGCTGCTCTTTCTATCCCACTTTTCCCCCTAGCCCCCCACGGCCAGTGTCAAAGGCCTGAACTAGGGCGCCAGGCCACTGTCCTTTTGTTTAGGGCTGATATATAAGCTGTTAGGTATTAGGTTTGTATTAAGTTTGTTGTTGATGTTTAGAGTTTTGGAGGCCTGCATTCTTAAGTCTACAGCCAATTAAGGAAAACCTTTAACCTCCCTGAAAAATCAACTCATATAAAAGTGGGTGTTACTGTCTTTCCTGGTAGGTCATAGGGAGGATTAAACATAGCACTCCTGAGAGCATGGTGCATGCAGAGGGAGGGAGGCCCCTATTCAGACAACCCAAACAGCACACCAACACACCCTCACATTGGTCTAGGGAGATCTGACTTTAGTCAATTCACTTTTCAATTAAAAACATTTTTTTAAAGATTTATTTTATTGTTTTTGACAGAAAGAGAGACAGAGACAGAGAAAAGGGGGAGGTCCCAGAACAGTCTCCATAGTTGTATGCCATCAGTTTTCAACATAGTTTTATTCCACACAGGTGGGTGGGGACCAGGCTGGGGCCCTCCCATGTGGGAGGCACGCGCCTCAAGCTTAGGGCCAAATTGGGGGGGGGGGGGTTTGGGGGGGTGAGAATCTAACTGGGGGCCTCCTGAATGGGAAGTACACCCCAGTTCAGCATATGTGTCCTCATGGGCCAGGGCCAGGACTCAATCCTCAGTCCCCGAGGTTTAAATTTAAAAAATTTAAAAATTTAAACTGTTAAAAATTTTAACTTTATGTCTAAAAGAATCTCCGAATATACGAATACATAGGTAGCGTCTGTGGGCATGGCTGTGTTTATTGAGTGGCTTTCTATATAAGGCCAACAGTGAGAAATAAGAATCCTTGGCTAAAATGTCAGTCCAGATAACAAAATTCCATTTTGAGAGGATCTGTCATTTTATTGTAAACACTCAGCAGGAAGAAGGGCCTACGGTAGTCATTCTGGTATACTTTTAACATCGTGCCCAAATCTAGTATTTTCATTGTACTTAGTTATCACCTTTTTCTTGCATTAAATCATATACGGTATTTTAATCATGCAGCCTTTAAGATAATGCTAGAGAATACCTAAAGAGGAATGAAGTTTTTAATGAAAATTTATGAACTTGCTTATAATATTTTTATGATTGCCCTACTTGCATTATCTTTTCTATTTGGTTAAAATAGAATTCGATTTTTCTATGGGGTATTTAATGTTTTGGGTCATAATCATGCTAGGGATGAATTAATAGATCTTGTCTGAGTGAACTGTCAGGGCAGATCCCTCTGCATTTGAAATGTAATTAAAAATCCCAATGAACTCACTTGGAGATCCACTGAGCTTCAGGGTACCCTCGAAAATGTTAGACAAAGACTGAATATAATTACCCAAGTGTAGTAAACATAACATGACAGCAAACTCCACACCCAGGAAGAAGAGCACTTCAGGTTACCTCTGTCAGGCTTCTTGTCTTAACTTCTTGTAGTTTTGGGATTTTATTTTCAGCTCTCCTGCAGGGATGTGTTCAGCTCAAGGCTATGGGTTCGGTAGGTGGCCTTTCTCAAAAAATGGCCAGTGCAAGAGACCTTAATACAGAAACGAGTCTCTTAAGTGATACCCATACTCTCCTCAACCTTTATCTCTAATCGGGCTCCCAGACTCTCTTCCTTCCAATTGGCAGCCTCCTTTTGGTGTTTTGCAGACTCGGAAAGATGTGTGTCCTGGGAGGCAGGGTGGGAGGGCTGAAGAAACTTAGGGTCCCATTTATGGCTGCCTACCCACCACCCTCCCCATCCCTTTCCTTCACAGAGTGTGTGGTTGACCTCCCTGATCGTGGCCTCAGAGCTGATTGGGGAGTAGAAGGTGGCAGGGTGGGAATGTTTTGAGGTAGAAATTAGTAGATACAGAGCAACTTTTTCCCTGGGGCTTATTCAGGCACATAATCGGTTATTTGTTAAGCAGTTACTTAAAATCACAGAAGCAAGCAGTCCTAATATATGGTTCTTTCTGTCTCTTTTCAGATTTCATGTTTATTTTCTACAAGTGATTTCCAATATCACAGTTCTCTACTGAGGTTTGAGTTGGATGTGAGAATTTAGAGAATTCCTGCAGCTTTGTAACTTCAGAAGTGTAATCAGCTGGAAAATTCACCTTCTGAGGAGTTGTGTGTTTTGCCAGTCATCTTGTAACTGAGCACCAAAGGTAAGTCTGCAGTTTTCTTTTCAAATCAGGTGGGAGAAGTTGTTGATTTTGCCTCAAATGCTTGATTTACACAGTGGGTTTTACATTAATAAAATGGCAATAAATGATGCCCTGATTTGATGAGTCACAAAATTTCAATTTTCAAGGGCCTTGATTCAAAAATTAGATGCAGTATTCCTATGTTAGGATGATGGCATTGAGTAGCCAGGAAGTAGAGTATGGGCACTTCCAACCTATAAAACACTCTCATGCCTCTGCTCTTCAGCCCAACAGATAGTTTTTAAAGATTTATTTTTTATTGTTTTGACAGAGAGACAGAGAGAAGGGGGAGGGCTCAGAGCAGTCTCCATGATTGTACATCATTAGTTTTTTGTCATGGTTTTGTTCTACACAGATGGGCAGGGGCCACACAGGGCTGGGACTGGGCTGGGGCCTCCCACATGGGAAGCACACCCCAGTTTAGCATATGGGTCTGGATGGGCCAGGGCTGGGACTTGATCCTCAGGCCCTGGCTGCAAGGGGAGCACTCAACCTGCTGAGCCATCCCAGCATCCTCAACAACAGATAGTTATTGAGTCTGTTTGAGTGGGGCCCAGCCATCTGTGTGCCGCATTGGGAGCACCAACATAAGTAAGAACCTCCTGCAGGGTACTCTCAGTTTAGTGAAGATTTCATTCCAGTTTTGATGCAGAGACACCGGCATCCAAAAAAATGCAAACAATTAAAGGATTCAGAGGGAAGTTTTACCTGTTTGTATGAGAAATCTGTGTGTGTTAAAATAAAATCATATCTGTAATATAGCATGTGAATTCTGAGATCCAGGGGCCATATAATAACAGATATTGGACAAAGAAACATATCTCTGTATAAAAGAAAGACTTCTTGACTCTCACAAATCAATTGAGATATTTGGCTTAGAATATAAGAAATGCTGTCCAGCTAATGTGGTGTTTTCACTCTGGTTGGGTACTAAGGAGTGGCTTTATGAGAAGGTACAATTTCCTGTCCAGGGTACTGACTCATTAAGCTTTCCTTCAGATTTGTTTCTATTATTCGTAGATTATCTTAAACTATTAAATCTATAACTTTGGACTATAAAATCTCTTGCTATGACTTCTATAAATTAATTGGTTTAGTAGAAATTAGAATTTTCTTCCATTTGGTCTGAAACAACTACTAAAAACTTTGTATTTTTTTCTCCTTGACTACTTTTTTTTTTTTTTTGTGGAGGGCATCTTAATTTCAGTTATGTTCTCCTTTGATGTGCGTTAACTGGAACAGCAAAGAATTAATAGGTTGTGTTTCATAAGGGTAGGAGTGAGTGTCTGAATATCTTCCCCTTATTGTCCTTTATGACTTCTTGTGGAAAAAATGAGACATTGTCTCATTTATTTAGGGTGTTGATTATGATTTCCAGGTCTAGGACCTAGTTTGGAATAGAGAGCTTGGAGTTCACATTGTACAGCTGGATTCCATGCCCTCCTCCTTTCTTCTCTCTCTTGCACCTTCCTCCTTTCCCTCCTAAGACATTGTTGGTTCTTAGGAGCTTTACATCCCCTTCAGCATCCATAAGGCATTCCCAGGTTTCACTTCCAGATACTATGCAAGACAAACACCACTGGGGTGTTTCACGTGCAAATCCTCCCTGACTTCCATTACTTAAAAAAAAACGCTCATACCCAGGGCCACTCAATTGTTTTAATTGTCATTGCAGTAGAACCTTTTAAGACTTAGTCCTTTATAAAAGGCAATCATGTATTTCATGGAAATATAAGCTAGAAATTAATGAGAACCTCAGATCTGATCATCAGACTTCTTTAGTAATTTGTCAGTAACAGAATCAGACATGACTTCTTTAGAAAGTTTTTGATTGGCAGTGACATTAAGTTATCACCATTGTCCACTTCAGGAAGTAGTGAGGCAGTAGAAGTAACAAAGCCACTTAAGGCAGCCCATGGTGCACAAGCACTGGCCAGTCTATCCACTATCATGCAATCAAGAGGTGACACCTGGGCGTGATGAGGTGGAGATCTGTACATGGATGATCATGAAAATATACTGACAAAACTGTTTGTGCCTGTGTAACCTTAAAGAAGTGTTATGTTGTAAATTCATGAGATCCACGCCAAAAACCTAATTTACTTAACAAAAGTTACTTGGTGGTTTAGAAAAATGTTCAGTGGGAAAACCATTAGATGTATCCATTCATGTAATGTATGGATGGATGGATGGATGTATTGTGAGTACTGACTGCAGTCTGGGCTATTTTTCTTGCAGTGACAATTTTAGCACTGTGTTAGCAGCTCCCAAAATAGATAAAATACAGTTCCAGACACCCGTTTCTTATGGCCTTGGGGATGGAGCAGGACCCTGACAGCTCTGGGCCTGTGGTAACCACGGTAGTTGGTGTTTTTACAATGAGACTCTGCTGCAAGGTGAACTGACCCTCAGAGAGGAGTCTGCAAAAGCCAGAGGATGCTGTTTGCAGTAAGTTTTTTAAGGAATGAGGGATTGTGTGGGCAAAGGCCTAGTGGGCCCCCTTGGCACAGGAGCTGCTGGGTGGATTAGCTGGATAATGAATGGGTCCCAGAGTCTCCAGGTCATTTAATCAATATTGAGTCTGGGACCAGGCATATTGTTTAGTCCATGGTCTTTGGAGTGCCATCAGAAGTGTTAGCTTGGTCAGCTTTGTCATTTGGCATGTCTTGGGAAGAATGAAAATTCCAGAGATTATAGTTAATGGTATTGTAATAGCTATGTAAGGTTATCAGATGAGAAACAGGCCTTGCTTATACAAGCGCTGTAAATGTCTGAGACTTATGTTTTCTTGTACACATGGAGCTAATTTAAAAAAATAATCACATACACAAAGAATGAAAATGCTAGCCTGGTAAAGTGGTAAGTGGGGCATCCACCTCAGATGCATTTTCCAGTTACTGGGCGCCCCAGGTTAGCACACTCAGCTAGACCTACACCTGGGGCTGGGCTGACACAATCAGTTTGAGGAGAGTGGGGGTGTCCAAGCTGCCTGTCAGAGGGGCCTGAGTGGGGTCCCTGAGCCCCTGTTTCCAGGTGGTGCATTTTCTGCCCTATATTGTCATCTCCTCGAACTCCCTGGTCCTAACCCAGCCCACTTTGGGGAGTGGAGACCATGGGAAGGGCATGGTTGCAAACATCTTTTACACCAGAATTGTGAACAAGTGTTAGATCTGTACTTAATTCTTACCATATATAATTGAAAAGAGATTGTGATTCACTCTCTGTTGGAGGTTGGCTAGCATTTACTGGGGATGGAAAATATGTATGGTTTTATATGCTATACTGAAAATTTTTTGTCTCTTGAAAAACTTTTTGGAGACTTTTTCAGGCGAGAAGTGTAATGGGTGTTTTGGGGGAGGAGAGACAGTAGGTCAGGTGCTAAGACTTATGTTTAGTAGACAAGATCGAGATATCAGAAACTGTTGGTTCACATGCAGTTCCAGAGTGTAAATGTTAGCAGTGATCTGTATGTGTCATTTTCTCTTTTGTTAAGCTTCATTGAGGTACAGTTGACAAGTAGAATTCTAAGTTATCTAAAGTATGCATTGTAGTGATTTGATACATGTATACACTGTGAGAAAATCCCCACCATCTGGTTAATAAACACGTTCATCAGCTCAAATTTATCCTTTTGTTTGTGAGCACATTGTAATTCTACACTCTTAGCAAATTCCAGTGATATAATACAGTATTTCTAAGTATAGTCACCATGTTTTACTTTAGATTCACAGAACTTCTTCATCTGTAGCTGAATTTCTTCCACCCTCCTGGGAACCACTTCACCTACACTCTGTTTCTGTGAGTTTGACTTTTAGCTTTTACATATAGTGATAGCATGCAGTATGTGTCTTTCTCTGTCTGGCCTATTTTACTTAGCATAATATCCTCAAGGTCCATCCATGTTGTAGAAAATGACAAGATTTGCTTCTTTCTCATGGTTGAATAATATTCCATTATGTGTGTTTGCGCATGTATTGAATCTTTATATGCCTCTATACACACACACACACACACACACACACATACACATAAATATGGGCATATATATATATCATATATTTATTCATTTATCTGTTGAAGGATGGACACTTAGGTTATTTCAGTATCTGGGCTACTGTGAATAATGCTGCAGTAAACGTGGGAGCACAGATCTCTCTTCAATATCCTGTTTTCATATCCTTTGGGTATACAGAGGGGCCCCAATAAAACCTGATTTATTTATTAAATATTGGGTATTTATTCTTACATGTTTAAATTCAGTCACTGTCAAAGTACTCTTTGTTTGACGCAATACATCTATCAAGATGCTTTGTTCACTGCTCAGAAAAATTTTTTGTTAACTTGTTGGTTTTGTTGTCTGTTTAGTGCTTCTGCTTGCTGTAAGTTGTTTCACTCTTCCACATCAGCGAAACATCTCCCTTTGAGGACTTCTTTTCGTCTGGGGACACATAGAAAAAGTTACCGTACTCAGAGTGAGATCCGGTGACTAGGGAGGGTAGAGGCATAGCAGTCTTTGCTGGTTTTGGTCAAAAACTGCTGAACACTCATCAGGTGCATTGTCATGCCACACGTTGTTTATGTAAACCACCCATCATGGCAATGGGCAAAGGCGTTGAAAGAGTCTCCAAAAAAAATTCACTGAAGCCAGACTCAGCCTCTCACAACACCACCAGCTGGTACGCTGATGCAGATGGATTCCTAAAACACTCACCTAGTGTACGATAAGGGACCCACCCTCCAGAAGATAATTCTGGTGGGTTTTTTTTGGGGGGGGCAGGGGGGGTTCTTCATGTTACTAGGAGTGGCCATTGCTGAATTATATGATAGTTCTATTTTTTATTTTTATAAGGAACCCCATACTGTTTTCCATGGTGGCTGTACCATTTTACATTCCCTCCAGCAGTACATGAAGGCTCCTTTTCTTCACAACCTCACCAACACTTATCTAGTCTTTTAACAATAGCCGTGCTAGCAGGTGTGAGGTAATAATCTTACTGTGGTTTTGATTTGTGTTTCCGTGGTAATTATTGGAGTTGGACACCTTTTCAGCTACCTCTTGCCATTTGTATGTCTTTTTTACAATGTCTATTCAGATCCTATGCCCATTTTAAAGATTTTTTATTTTTTGACAGACACAGAGAGAAACAAAGAGAAGGGGGAAGGCTCAGAGCAGTCTCCATAGTTGACAGCATTAGTTTTTCCATATAATTTCACTCCACAGGTGGGCATGGTGCTGCATAGGGCAGGAACTGGGCCAGGAGCCTCCCACATGGGACCCAGCAAGAACTGAACTGGGGGCACACCCCAGTTCAGTATATGGGTCCACATGGGCCAGAGCCAGGATTCAGTCCTCGGTCTCCAGGGCTGCAAAATGAGCACTTAACCAGCTGAGCCATCCCTGCTTTCCCACCGATGCCCGTTTTAATTGAACTGTTTGTTTTTGCTGAATTATGAGTTTAGTTTTTTCTATATTTTGAATATTAACCTTTTATCATATATGTGATTTGCAAATATTTTCTCCCATTCTGTAGGTTGGTTGCCTTTTCATTTTGCTAATGGTTTCCTTGACTGTGCAGAACTGTTTTTGTGTGATGTAGGACGCTTGCTTATTTTTATTTTTATTTTTTCTTTTGTCTTTGCTTTTGGTGTCAAATTCAAAAAATCATCTCTAAGATATATCTCAAGGAGCCTTTGTTTTTCTCTAGGAATTTTATGATTTTATGTCTTATGTTCAAGTCTTTAATCCATTCTGAGTTCGTTATACTTCCCATGGCACCTTTGTACAGAGTGAAGCTTCACAAAATTGTCATAAACATTTCTTCATGTAGTCAACGAAATCATCATTTTCTGATAGCTAAAGTGATGATCAAAGTTTGCCAGGCATTTTTCTATCCTACCTTAGCTAACTAACATGCCAACATGCTCTAGCAGTGTGGCTTTCTAGAAGCTGGAGAAACAAACTAAAAACTGAAAAAGCAAATTCCTGACCATATCCAACCCCCCCACACACACATACACACACACCTTTTTTACCCCCATGACAGATTGTAGAAGCTGAATTCATAACATTCCAGTCATTCTCCAAATTGTACCTTAAAGTTTACAAAGGAATTTCTATATAGATTTTTATAAATTCTCTTTAAAGCTAGAAGATGTGGATAAGCCCTCTGCCTCCTTTTATAAAAGAAAGAAATGAACCAGGAGACATTACCTTACTTGCCACATTGGGCAGGGCATAGGTGGCTCAACCTGCATGCAGATTGGCCTGGCAGTACTCTTTAGGTCTTACTTTTAGAGTCCCTGAAGCCAGTGTGTAGATGATGTAGATATGACTATGACAGAACAATACTAAGAAACTGGGACCTCTTGCCTCCACCATCTCATGTCAGTGTAGAGAGCAGAAAAGGTATCTTGTGTTTTAGGTTTACACCTATCAGAATTGATTTTCCTATTGACTTTTATGATAACATTGTATTTTCTTTGGAAATATTACTGACTTGAGTATATTAAAATGGTTATGAAAACATGAATAAAGCAGACCATAAAAGATCATAGTTTAAGGGGAATACCGGTAGTTTTTGATACTGTGCTACCAAGCAAGATATTGGCAAAAGCAAATTTGAATGGAAATTATTACCCCTCTGTGCTTGCCTAAGTGGGTAACCCATGTCCATCTACCAGGTCCATGACTGGGTGCCCACCCTGCATCTTGTTATGAAATAACATTGGCTTTGTCAGCCTCTCAAAGTGTCCAGCTTGACCCCCAGTCACAATTACAAGTGAATTTGAGCTTGACTATAAGGGGTATCCTAATTGTTTAATCCACTGTGGTGTTTCCCTGACTAAAGCCCTGAGCTCTCCCATCTCCTGTGTTAGGCCACCATGTGGGCAGGCTGTGGGCAGCAGCAACCCAGGGCTACAGTGACTCCAGGCCAGCCCCACCCCCCACATAAAACTGCCTTGCCTGCAGATGGGATGTTTCCATAGAATAAATGCTTGGCAACCCCACAGCACTCATGGGGAATGTGTAGGAAACACAACAGATCCAAGACCCTCTCCTCCCATTGGACTTACTTTGTGTAGAGGGTTTGGGGATGTGCTTACAAAGGTTAAGAGGCATGTTCTGTTACTTGCTGAGATCAGAAGAGCTAGGGAAAGCCTTTACTCCCTGGAGCCTGTTAGGACCACCTTCCCTGGGTCAGGTGGAGGCCCCTTTTGGGGAGAAGCTTAATAAAGGGCATCTTCGATTACCACATCTTATAACCTAAAAGCTAATTTTTATGACAGTTTGGTAAAATATTGGTCATATTTTTCTGACAGTTAGTTAATCCTAAGTCTTTTAGCTTGCTCCTGGAATAGAAATGTGTGTGTGTGTATTGGAGGGACTGACATTTGTTCATTTGTGCTTTGCATGGCTGTGTGTTAACCTCTAGGCCTTAGTTTCTCTGACAGTGACATGGAGGAACTAGGTGAGTGCTGGGTTTGTGACCTTGGGATTCTAGGGGCAAACCGTATGGACATCATGGTACCACAACACTGGCTGCTGCTTCTCACAGGATTCTGTAGGAAAGTGTTCATGTATGGAAGACAGCACTGGCTCCTCCTCCTCCCCAACTGCAGTAAGTGCAAGAGCTCATCTACCACCAGAGTCAACTTCAGGATAGGGGACCAGGGATTTTCCTGAGCTACCAATGGCCAGTGCTGCTGGTTTTTGTCAGCTCAGTGGGGCCAGGCATAGAGGGAGCTGGAAACATGATTAGGTGCTTGGAAACTGAGAGGAGATGGATGCACCATGGCCTCTGCCTCACTCTTCACTTTCCAAAAGCAAGCACACAGGCCTCCAGGAGCTCTGTAAGACCATGCCTGCTGACTGCACACAGGAGACACCAATCTGATCAGGCAGGAGAGCCTGGGCATCTAGTGCCGAAATCTCAGGGTTTCAGTTGTACTGATACAGGTGAGAAATACCGGTGGAAATGTTTTTATCAGAACCAGTCCCAAACTTGGTTCCTCCTCAGAATTGTGCAGGGACCTTTAAAATCACAGAACCCAGGCCCAGGTCCCAGCTCCGGGCATGATATTTTGGGATGCCTGGACATTAGTGCTTTACTAGAAAGCTTCTCAAGTTATGCTTATCAACCCATTTGGAAATTGCTATTATAACAATGTGGACCCTAGACTTTATATATCCTGCCAGCTGGAGAAATGAAGGCTGGTTTGGGATTTGCATCAGAGGTAAGGAAGAAGGTGACTGTCTCTATGAGGTGTTCCTTTCTCACTGGAATTTGTGCTCTGTGCCATTTTGAAATGTGTGTTTTCCTTGAGTCACTAGTTGTTCAGTCCCCACTTCAGACCCACCTTGAGTGGGCTGGGCTCAGGAGCCTGGATATCTTGTGTGTTTGCATCCATTTTCCTTAAAGGTTCCCCATTTGAGAATTTTCATGTTCATTTTCATCTTCACCCCATGATTGATTGCAGTGCTTATTGGCGATTCTGATTTTTGATTCTTACAGAGACTTAATCCTCAAGGCACACTGGTCTTAGGCACAGAAATCTGGCAGAATTTCATGAGGAAACAGGAAGCAGAGTGCCAGAAATGGGAGTGCTAGTTATTAATAGTTTCTCTCCTGCCACATGTTCTCTACCTTGGAGATTCTAGCTCCTAGGATAATGGTGGGTTCCTGGAAAATGTGGCCCAGGATCAATTGAGAAATCACATATCAGAGTTAGTCTTATTTTGTGTGAAAGGGACTTCTTGTCGAGATTTTTTTTTTGACAGAGACAAGAGAGACAGAGAGAAGGGGGAGGGCCCAGAGCAGTCTCCATAGTTGTACAGCATCAGTTTTTGACATGGTTTTGTTCCACACAAGTGGCAGGGGTTGTAGGGATTTTTTATAGATCCCTTGCTTTTGCTCAGTGGGGCCCATATCTGGGTCACTTGCGGGGCACAAAGAGGATGTGAAATAGTTATAACTTCACAAAAGGCAACATACAAAGTCAGTCCTGCTCTGACCATTAAATCGCACCCTGAAGACACTTACGATGGGTTCCTGTCCAGAACCAGACCCTCCAGCCCTCAGGACTGAAATCCTTTGTGTTTTAGCACCTTGATGGTCAGTATTAGAGCTCCTGACACTGCAAGATCCCCACAGATCTGATTAGCCAGGTGATTGATTGCATTCTATCCTTTAGGCTCTAGAGCAATATGCTGTGATAGTCCATGCCCTTTGAAGGTTGACTCCCTTAAGGCCCTAATTCTGTCCCCTTGGGTATTTATTTTGCTTGCAGTGTGCATGACATTTGCATGGAGGCTTGTCATTTTGACTATCTCAGGAATGGAAAACTGAAAGCGGCTGGTGTATAGAATACTTTATCACTCAGGTTTTTTTAATACAAAAAATTATAAACCAGAAATTTCTTATTTCCAAATTAGAACCAGATTCGGAATGGATTACCTGGTAGAAGGCTTGGAACTCCTTTGTACAGTCCTCGACCTGTGGGTTTGGGCTGTTCCTGACTTGTCGCCACAGTGCTGCTCCATTTCAACACTAAATATCTGCTGAGGGGGTATCCTTCCTCTGACGGCTTCTCTGCATCATATTCTAGCACACTTCAGACACATTTCATGTGTACATATATGTATATATGTATAGTGACAGTAGTATGATGGAAAAGGTATACTATCAATATAACATTAATCATAATCAAAAGAAAGCAGGAGTGGCTATGTAGTAAAATCAGATATCGTGACGCCAGAGCAAGTTACGAGGTACAGAGGGTCCCCTCTGGGTTACCACTTTACAGGTAGTTTTCATGTATCTTTAGGCTATTAGAGTTTCTCAGACTTTTCCTATTTTTGATGACCTTGACAGTTTTGAGGAGTGCTTGTTGGGTATCCGTCAGTTGTGGTTCATCAAGTGTTTTTCTCATCATATTCTGGAGTTAGAGGTTTGGGGGAAGGAAGACCAGAGAAGTAGAGAGCCATTTTTACCACATCGCAGCAAAGGTTATTGCTCTCCATCTGAGTTTTCAGCATGATGGTGTCCTAGATCACCTGGCTGAGGCTGTGCTGGCCAGGTTTCTGCACTTTGCAGTGACTATTCTTCCTTCCCACACTGTCCTTTTGGCAAGGAAGTCTAAGCATAGCCCGCACTGAAGGGGGTGAGGGGAACTAATTAAGCTTCATTTCCTTGAAGCGGGCGGGAGTCTACATGATTCATTTAGAACTCTTCTGGGGAGATTTGTTTCTTCCCATTTGTTTATTTACTCAGTCATTCATTCCCTTCCTTTTAAAAATTAGCTTCACCACATGCATGCACCAATCTAAACATCATCATCTGGTTTGCTTGTTTTAAGGCTTTATGAAAATGGAACCATATGGGATGGAGTCCTTTGTCTTTTTCCCACTCTGCATGGTTTCCGAGAGTCATCTCTGTCATTTGGGGAAACTTCCTTCACTTTTCACTGTTGCATGATGTGAAGTTATATGACTGTATATACATTTATTCTTTTTTCTGTTGATCAGGTTCATTATTTCTCTTCTGTCATAAGCAGCTCTGCTGTGAGCATTGTTGTGCAGGTCCCCTGCCTCGCAAGTGCCAGTTTCTCTTCTGCTGGTTACTGGTAGGTAGTGCAACGTGTCAGCATTCACTTTTACAACACAAGTCAAATTGTCTTCCAAGGTAGTCATCCCATTTTGCTCTTGCCAGCAAAATGTGGGGATTCCCTTTGCTTCACAACCTTCCTAACATTGATATTTTCAGCCTTTTTCGTTTTATCCATCTAGTGTAAAGCAGTATCTTACTGTGATCTCAGTTTATGAATGTGGTTGAGCTCTTTTATATATCTTTTTCACCATTTGTACTGACTGCCCTGTGCAACAATGTCTTTCACTTGATTTTCAAATGAGTTGGTGGTCTCTTTCTTCTTAAATTGTAGTTAGTATTGTATATTCTCAATACCAGTCCTTTGTCATTACATGTACTGCTTCCAACCGTTTCTTTGCAAGTATATTTCATTATATTTTGATCTATGAAAATCGATAACTCCTACTTGAAAATCCAGACTTTTAAGTACAATAGAGTCTCTTACTGTGCCAACAATGGGTACCACTGTTTATAAAGTTTAATGCTTTCGTGTAAAAGGGGATCTTGTAATCTTATAGCTCTGCTGAAAGGGCCATATCCATTTTGTGTTGTTTGCGTGTTCAACCTGTTGTTTTTTTTTGGTGGGGGGGGGGGTTGTAATTTGGAGGTTGAAAAGGTAAATGTTTTTAATGCTGGAATTTTACTGACAGTACTTAAGTTATATTTGCTAGATATATAATCTCATCTTAGACAGTGCCTTCTCAGTTTAATGAGCTTTGCTCAACTTTTATCTTTTATTATCTTGACTGTGCCAGCTAATCAGTTCCTGGGAAAAGTTGGAAGATTCACTCTTGATTGTTGATCCAGATTTCATGAATATTTATGTATGTATTCCATGAACTTTCGCCTTTTTATTCAAAGTAGCTAAATAGTATAAAATATAAATGTTTAATTGGAATTTTTCCGTGACTTCCATCATAATTAAATAGCCCTTATGTAGAATTATAATGAGTATAGCAAAAGGTAAGATTGTTTTAGATGAAGCATCTTATATTTGAATCCAACTGCAAATCAGCACTTTAGTATAGAACATCTTAAATCCATGAGTAGATTCTGGTGGAGTGTCCTTCAACAGCTTCTGAGAGAGCATCCCTAAGCCATTCATCCATTCACTCCTTGTATACTTGCTGAGTACATCATAGGCTCAGGCCCTTCAAAGTGCTCTGTTTACAAAGCAATTCCTTGACGACAAAGTGTTTGTCTTCAAGGAATTGCTTTCAGTGAGAAAAAATAGACAATCAATAAAGATGTGAGTGAAGTAGCACTGGTCAGTGTCATGGAAAAAAGAAAAGATCGGAGGGTGGAGGGAACTCAGCAGCCATTATGGGGCAGGGCAGAGAATTGCATTTATTCAGGGATGGGACATGCACTGGAGAGAGGAGCAAGAAAGGTGGCATTTGAACAGAGGCCTGACGAAGTGAGGGAACAGGAGTTACACAGATACCTGTGGATGAACATTGCAGGCCTGGTTGTTCTGAGGAATAGCAAGGCTTTGGATTTTATTCTAGTGTGACACTATAGTGAGGTTTCAACAGAGGAGTGACATAGATTACTGTCCATTTTACAAGGTCACAGGGCTGCTTTTAGGGAAACAGACTGGAGTTGGGTGGAGGGTTGGAAACAGACCAGCAGGAGGAAGTGGTGTAGCCCAGGCAGGAGGGACTGCCGGCATGGAGCAGGGTGAGGACAGTGAGGACTGGTTAAGTTGCAGACATGTTCTGAAGGCGAGCCTCTGGGATTTGCTATGAAATGGATGTGGAGTGAGAGAGGAGTCTTAAGATTTCTGGCAACTGGGTGGATATTTGTCTTCTATGTCATTTGCTCAGAAGGGCACAATGGAGACAGGGGTTGTTGTTATTTATTTGTTTTGCTCTCTTTTTTTCTTGGTGGAGAGAACAAAGAGTTATGTTTGGACATGTTAAGTCAGAAATGCACATTAGACATGTAGGTGGGAATGTTCAGTAGGCAGTTGGGTGTAGAAGTGTGGCATTTGGGGAGACAGTAGGAGTGGACACCTACATTTGGGAGCAGTCTGAATACAGATGGTACTCAGGGCCAGTAGGGTGGACAGGTTCATCCAGGGAACAAGGACATGGAGTAGAGGCCCCCAGATAGCCTGGCTACTCCTGCGTCTCTAGATCAGAAACATCATAGGAGCGGCAAGGAAACTAAGAAGGAAGAGTCAGGGAGGAAGGGAGGAAAGCAGGGCTATGATCGCTAAGCTCCCAAGTGAGGGGTGTGCTCAGGAGAGGGCTGATAGACAGTGTCAACTATCATTGTGCAGGTCAGGTGATCAGAGAAGAGAAATATTCATGACACAGTAGAGTGGGGGAATAATGGTGGGAGCAGATTTCTTCAGGAGGCAAGAGCGGGTGGCATTCAGTGCACAGAGTGAAGGCCTCTGAAAGGCACCCAGATGCTCTCCTCAGGGACAACACAGACAGCACAGTGTTCACAGGCATGGGTAGCTGTTTCGTTCTGATCACTTCTGTTTTTCTTAGTGGAACAGAAGCACACAGACACTACAGGAAAGAGGAGGAGATGTAAGTGGGTGGACAAGAAAGGGCTGAAATAGACACACTGCAGAGGAAGAGGTGGCGTTCCCTGGGTATGTGGTATGGATGGGCTGTGAGGCAGTGTCAAGGGCTAGCCTGTGCTGGTGATCAGAGTGCAAAATGGGTTTGGTCAGTGGGTTGTGAGTGCTTCTGTACATATTCTGCTACCCTGGGGCAGATATGGAGTAGGTGTAAATGTAACCTTGGTACTTTTGGTAGCCATGTCAGACTCTGATTTATAGTGACTGATATCTTTGTTATTGCTTATGTCATTTGTTACTAAATTTTGGCTCACCTGTGTCAAGGGTAGAAATAATTATACTTGGAGTCACATGAAGCAAAGACTGTAGGTGGAATCAGGGAGGCTTGGTTCACATGAGTGAGGAGGCAGGATGGGATGACTAAGCCTTGAGAAATAGGCTGTTGGGGAAGTGGTGGTAGGAGAAGGTGACTGTTGTTATGGATAGGGTGGGACAGTCAGCAGGGCAGACGCTGGAGAGAGAAGTCAGGAACCAGTGCAAAGTGTTACTTAAAAGCATTGCTTAGCAGGAGGGTAGGCTAACTGAGATCTTATACCATCATTGACACAGAATAGCCTCTTTACTTCAACAGTATTGTGACTCAGGAGCTAGACTAGAGTTAGCATGGGAGAACTCTCATGTGTAAAATATACAGAGTGGGATGTAGGTTACTGCTCGTTACTGTAAATCATTCTTATTGATTCTGAGACAGGTACCATATTTTCCAGCGTATAAGACGACCGGGCGTATAAGACAACCCCCTAATTTACAGTTAAAACATAGGTTTAGGCCTATATTCGCTGTATAAGACGACCCCCCACTTCCGAGGCTGTAATCTTATACAGCGAATATAGGCCTAAACCTATGTTTTAACTGTAAAATTAGGGGGTCGT
>PVKE010023406.1:0-24656 GCA_004027555.1 Craseonycteris thonglongyai
TGTCTCTTTTAAAAATAATTCTCATTATCCATTGTTTGCCTATCCTTTTGTATTTTTTAAATATTTCTGTGTGGTATGTTTCTTTAAAATACCTTAATTAAAATCTTGGGAAATAAAAAAGATTTAGTGACATACCTTCTGATATCCCAGTAGGACAACAGTAAAATTATCATTTAAAAAATACAAGCTCATAGACCGTAAAAAGAGATCAGGAGAGGAGACCTTAGCAACTAAGTTCTGGACTTGATAAGTAGGTGTAATAACTGATTCAGCACATTTAAAAGGGCCCAGGGGGAAGTTGGGATGGCTCAGTGGGTTAAGTACTCACTTTGCAGCCCCGGGAACCAAGGATCGTGTCCTGGCCCCGGCCCCGGCCCGTGCATACCCATATGCTGAACTGGGGTGTTCTTCCCATGTGGGAGGCTCTCAGTTTGGTGCTTGCCCCCCTGGTTTGGCTCTTGGCTCGGGAGGGGGCATGCCTCCTATGTGGGAGGCCCCCAGCCAACTTCCTGCCCTGTGCGGCTCCTGCCCACCTGTGTAGAATAAAAACATGTCGGTAACTGATGACGTACAACTATGGAGACTGCTCTGAGCCCTCCCCCTTATCTCTGTCTCTGTCTCTGTCTGTCAAAAACAAAATAAATCTTTAAAAATAAAAAAATAAAAGGGCCCAGTGCTAGGCTTTCAGTGGGAAAAGCTAAGAACCAATTAAAATTGTATTGTAGAACTACCAAACAGCTCAGAAATTAGTATTATTAGCTACCTTGAAAGTATAAGTGAGTCTGGTTGTTAGAAAGTCATTTCAAGAAGCAGTTAAGTCCCCATTATCACTTCTCCATACAAAGATTCACCTCAGCTTTCCAGAAAAGATAAAAATCATAACTGCTCTAGGGAATACTGTGTAAAGAGTACGTAGGTGAATGTACTGTCCCTAAAACAAGGAAAAGTAAAAGCTTACATACTGAATATTGGAAATTGTCGAGTTCTGTTTTCCTAATCAAGTCCCAGAATGTAGTTCAACCTGAAAGCAAAAAGATTCTCAGGTGAGAAATCCAAAGCCCCAAAACAAAAGACCTAAAGATACTGCTGACTAAAGCTTGTGGTTGACAGCCCACTCCCCCACTTACACAGCAGTTCCAATCAAGTTTTTTAACATCTTCTGAATATGAATAGGCATCAGGGATAATCAGACTCATGATACATTTCAAGAAAAGAAAGCAACTTTGAGGAATCTAAGACTATGCAGAGAGAAAACTTAAAAAACACATCAGATAAATTAAAAAGTTACATCAATGAAACAATAACCACACACTATATTTTAAAAAGGGCACAGTAAGAGAACAGAAGGGATGCTGGGATAGCTCAGTGGTTGAGCACTTGTCTTGTAGTCATGAAGTCTGCCATTTAATTCCCATCCCCGGCCCACATGCAGACCCACATGTTGAACGGCAGCATGACTAAGAACTGCTGGGATGGCTTGGTGGCAAAGGTTCTCACCTCCCATGTGGGAGGCCCCTGGCTTTGGTTTACACCCTGCACAGCCCTACATCTACCTGTGTGGGATGAAACCATGTCACAACTGATGATGTACAGCTATAGAGACCTCTGAATCCTCCCACCTTCTCTCTCACTTCTCAAAAATGATAAAATAAAAAAAATGGGGAGGAGCAATGCCAGGATAGCTCAGCAGGTTGAGTGCTTGCCTTGCAACTACAAGGTCTGGGGATCAAATCCCAGCCCCAACTCATGGAAACCCATATGCTGAACTGAGGCATAACTGGTAACTACCAAGCCCAGAGACGAAGGTTCTCACCTCCCATGCAGGAGGTCCCCACTTTGGTTCCCCCCCGCCCCCCCGCAGCTACATGTCCACCTGTGTGGAATGAAACTATGTCATAGCTAAAGATGTACAACTATGGAGACTGCTCTGGGCCATCCCCCCTTCTCTCTCTTTGTCATACACACACACACACCTCTCAAACAATGAAAAAGAAATCTTAAAAAAAAAATTATATAACTGAAGTGTTGAGAAAGTAAGGTAATGGGAAGGATTTTGCATTGTCCATTATTCCTGTGACAGTTATAAAGATAAGCATCATGAAAGTTAAAAAAAAAAAACTGGAAGAGGAATTTGATAGAGTTGAGTTTTGTTTTTTAACAACAGTTTTATTTTTCTGCTTTTCCCAACCCCTATTTTTGTTCTACCTACTAGCTATCACCAGTACTCCTATAATGATAGCATTCTTCTGTCTTTTGTGTCCTACATGTTTTTCAAGACAGACCTAGACTCCTTCATGAGGCCTTTTCTTATTGCTCAGATTACTCCTTAAATATTTAACCTTTTTACGTATCAATTCTGTTTCTGTGGTTAGATTATAAACCTCTCCAGAGTAGGGGGCTGGTTCTTATCCCTTTCGTCATTATAATCTGGTACCTAGCACATTGTCTTTTATATAGTATATATGTTCATTGATTTATATAACTGGGGAAAGCTGGGATGGTTCAGCGCGTTAAGCGCTCACTTTGAAGCCCTGAGGACCGAGGATCGAATCCCGGCTCCAGCCCAGGCGAACCCACATGCTGAACTGGGGTGTGCTTCCCGAATGTGGTGAGGCCCCCAGTTCAGTTAAAAAAAAAAAAGAGATTTATATAATTGTAACAAACAGATGTTGAAATATGAGTTGAGTTTCACTTAACATTTGTAATGGAATTACATTTTGACAGAATTTGGTTTACTTTTTCTTTTAGTTGTGTAAAAAACAGTTCCAGTACAGTGTCTCCTTGCGAGCACACCTTATTCGACATACCAGAAAAGTTGCACCCACTTCATCCTCTTCCAATTCCACATCTACTGAGGCATCAGGAACATCCTCTGAGAAGGGCAGAACCAAACGAGAATTTATATGTTCCATATGTGGAAGGACATTACCTAAATTATATTCTCTTCGAATACATATGTTAAAGCACACTGGTGTAAAGCCACATGCATGCCAGGTAAAGCCATACATTTATTTTGTTATTATAAAGAAGATTGGAACTTAAGTGGTGATGAGACTGGTTAATTCTGGAGTTAACCTTACCCTTAGAAAATGTCAGGGAATTCTTTGACTCTTTAGATTGTTGCCTAGGTAAAGGGTGATTCCCAGCTGTGTTCTTTAATTTGCTGTTTATTGTAATTTAAAATGAATCTATTTAGAATGTTCATGAAACTTACTAGGATTCAGAGGATGTAGGGGTGAGGATAACCAATCCAGTAATCCCTTAACCTTCAGCAGGACCAACCAGGACTTTAAAGGAACCCCAGATTTATATAGATCTTTGCAGAAATCCTGTGTAAGCTACATATCCACCTCCAGAACTGAAAACTGAGATTACCTAAATGCCAAAATATAACCCCTGGGGAAAGAATAACCAACTTTGGGCTATTTTCTTTCTCGTTTTTTTGTTTTGTTTTAGCTTTTTGTTATTGATAGTAAACTATAAGATTTAGTAGTTATCAACACATGGTCACTTGTGTTTTATGTGTACTGTCTCTCACTGCCCTACTTCCCTCTCCCTTCAATTATTTTGAAGCCAAGACCTAAATATCATTTTATTCATATGTATATAAGTATTAATTGGGTCTCTGGTCTCCTAGTGTAGCACTGCTCAAAATGTATGGTCTATGGAAGAGAAGTACAGAAGTGGAAAATCAGCATTTAGAAACAGTCATGGCAGTTTGACACTGATGGGACATTTTTATTTTGTTTAATAAAAATCTCTCCCCAGTAGATTGGGGAAAGAGGAAAAAAACTGGTCTTCATCAATAGAGAGTATGAGAAACACTGTTGTAGTTGGTATAACAGGAAATGAGTATGTTTTCTTGATTAAGCTCCCATGTTTCTTTTAATGTATAAAATATACTATTTGCCAATCTCAGAGGATAGCATGTGGTTTTTTGTACTGTTCTGAACTCTGCCTGTGATCACATGGGTATAAGAAAAATAGCAATATTTTGTTAAGTATTGAATCAGAAATGATCAACTAGCTACTATCCTTGGCATCTGTTTCAATTGTCACTTTTAAGTTTTTTGCTTAAAATGGTGTATTAGTTTCTCTGTCCCCATCCTTCAGAAACAGCTCCTGTCTCCCTTTCTATTTTACTGATTTAAACACCTATGCAATTTTAGGTCTGTGGAAAGACTTTCATTTACAAGCATGGTCTAAAATTACATCAGAGCCTCCATCAATCACAAAAGCAGTTTCAGTGTGAACTATGTGTTAAGTCATTTGTTACCAAACGGAGTCTTCAGGAACATATGAGTATTCACACAGGTAAGGAGAAATTTATATTGACATAGTTACATAGTATATACAATTAATGTACAATTATATTGATTATGCTGTGATTATTTCAGAAATTATATTGATACTGATGGCTATTAATGAGAATAAAGTTAAAAGGTGTTCTTAAGTGTAGTTTTAGAGCTCGTATGTGAGTAAATACATTCATTGTTTCCCTCAGTGTAGAAAAACGTGCACTGGGGCAGCCGGGATGGCCCAGTGAGTTGAGCACTTGCTTTGCAGCCCTGGGGACCGAGGATTGAGTCCTGGCCCCGCCCAGCCCCAGCCCCAACACCGGCCCCAGCTGGTATGGACCTTTGTGCTGAACTGGGGTGTGCTTCCCATGCAGGAGTTCCCCCCAGTTCTGGCTCGAGGGGGTGTGTCTCCCATGCGGGAGGCCCTCAGCCCAGTTCTGCCCTGTGTGGCCCCTGCCCACCTGTGTGGAATTAAAGCATGTCAAAAACTGATGATGTACAGCCATGGAGGCTGTTTTGGATCCTCCCACCTCTCTGTCTCTGTCAAAAGCAATAAAATAAATCTTTTTTTTTTTTTTTTAAAGAAAAATGTGTACTGAATATTAAATCATGCATAATTTAGATCAAGGCATCTAAAAAAAGATGGCCATGCTTTTAAACAGTTAAGTAATAGGAAGATATAACTGTCAACCTGGTGTGTGGCTTATAATTTCATTAGAATTTTTATTTTACACATTTTCAAATGCTTAAAGCGGTTGTGTGGAAATGGCTGATGAAGAGTATGTATCTGCTTTAGAACTTGTATTCAATTCTATATTATTACAATCCAGATGATTATGAAAGCATATCATATTCTTTGAGTAGTGGTAGTCTTGCTAGCAGTATAGTTGAGAAGAAATAGGGATTTTTTTTTTTGCCTGTTCTTTTGTTATTCTTAGAGGGTGGCTACCAAATGTTATAGCTTCCCTGTTCCCTTAATAAAATAACTTCTGAAATATAACAAAGTATTCTATTGGGGAGAAGCCGGGATGGCTCAGTGGGTTAGGAGCTCACTTTGTAGCCCTGGGGACTGAGGATCGAATCCCGGCCCCAGCCTGTGAGGACCCATATGCTGAACTGGGGAGTGCCCCCAGTTCGGTTCTCACCGGGGCGAGGCCCCAGCCCAGTTCCTGCTCTGTGCAGCCCTGTGCCCACCTGTGGAATGAAACTGTGTGGAAAAACCGATGATGTGCAACTATGGAGACTGTTCGGGGCCCTCCCCCTTCTCTCTGTCTCTGTTTCTCTCTCTGTCAAAAACAATAAAAACAATAAAAAATAAAAATTCTATTGGAAGAGCACTTGATTACTGGATTTGTGACATGGTGTTGTTTTTTTTTTATAGGAGAGTCCAAGTACCATTGCTCAGTTTGTGGAAAGTCTTTTCACAGGGGCTCTGGACTCAGCAAGCACCTAAAGAAACACCAGCCAAAACCTGAAGTTCGAGGCTATCATTGTACCCAGTAAGTAATATATAAACCATTCAACTAAATTCCTTTTGTTCTTACTCTGTTTGAAAATTATTTTCAAAAAAAATTATTTGAGGTGACTGTAGTTGGTAACACTGTATAGTATAATTGAAATTTACTAAGAGAGTAGAACTTAAATGTTTACACACATACACATATCTGAGATGGTGGGTGTGTTAATTAACTAGATGGAAAAAAACCTTTCACAATGCATGATATACACTTTAATTATTTACTTTTGATTTTAGTCACTTTTTTTTGCCTACATATCGATCTATTTATTTTTTAGTTTTATTTACATATAAATCACATACATTACTAATCACTCATTTAAAATGATTTCAAGAGGTTCTTCAAATTTGGTACCTGGAGGTGGAGACTGTAGGAAAGAATGAGAGCTTAGGGCCTCTTCAGGTCTTTTCTGAGCATATGCCCAGCCCTGGTTAAGTGTGTAGATTTCTAGATTTCTGGGAATATGTGAGAGTTTTTTAAAGCCTCTGTTCCTCAAAAGCATTTCTCCCCAGCTTTTCTTCCTCAGTCTTTTGGTTTATTGTTTGTACCATACTATCATTCTTTGTCCCAGGTGGCAGTGGCTAATACATTTGCCTTTAAATGTTTTCAACAAACTCCTCCTTTCCTCCAATTCTCAGGCTAGGGGAGTTAGGTGACATAAAGGCAAGCTCTTTGAGGGCATTGATCTTTCAGGGAGTCACCAGATAGGTCAAAACACAACCACAGTTCTTTGAGATTAAGTCCCTCTGGCACTAGGAACTCATAGCGTGAATGCAGTCTTGACTTCATGGCTGCTGCTGAGCTCAGAAGCAGAGGATGGGGCCAGGGTAAGTTCAAGTGCCACAAGGCTCTCTAACCAAGATTCAACCATTTTTTTGAATGTGTTTGCCGGGGCACTGTAAACTTTTAGTTTCCAGAGCTTCAATAAAATTAACTCTTGACATTTTTTTTTTAGATTTATTGTTTTTGAGAGAGAGAGAGAGGAGGAGGGAGGGCCCAGAACAGTCTCCACAGCTGCATGCCATCAGTTTTTTGACATGGTTTCATTCCATACAGGTGGGCGGGGGCTGCGCAGGACAAGAACTGGGCTGGGGCCTCCCTCATGGGAGGCTTGCTCCCTTCAGCCAGGGGCTGAACTGGGGGTGGGAGTGGGGGGGCAAGAACTGAACTGGAAGCCTCCCACATGGGTGCACACCACAGTTCAGCATTTGGGTCTGCATTTGCCGTGGCCAGGATTTGATCCTCAGTCCTCAGGGCTGCAAAGTGAGCACTTAACCTGCTGAGCCATCCTGGCTTCCTCCAATTCTATTGTTTATTGCTTTTGTGGAAGGATGGGCTTTAAGAGTTCCTTACTCTTACATATTGGCTGCTGTCATCCTAGTCAGTATTATTTTAAAGTATCAATACATTTTTAGTTGTAAGTGAAAGAAAACCTAACCCAAAACTGGTTTGAATGAAAGGTGAAGTCTAGGATTCTGAATGGTTTAATGTTAACTGGATTTTAGATTCATTAGCATTTGGTGCCTCTGAGGCTCATCTGGACAGGCCTATTTCCTACTCCCAACACATGCACAGAGAGTGGGAAATGGGAAAAAGGAAGTCAGATGGGGTTGAGTGGGAGAAGAAAGTGAATGACCTTTGGGGGCTCCGCATGCTTCTTTAGAAAATGTTTCTAGTGTCTGGAGCTGAAAGAATTTAATACCCTGTAACCTTATTGCCAGATTGGAAAACTAGTGAATTCTTTTGTTTAAATTGGGGTCATCTTGTGGACTTTTAGAAACCCAAGAATATACTGAATTCTTAGAAACTTGTTTTAAAAGAATAAAAAGATGATCCAGTTGGGTGATTGAATTTTATTATTGCAGATGTGAAAAAAGTTTCTTTGAAGCTAGAGATCTTCGCCAGCACATGAACAAGCATCTTGGTGTGAAGCCATTCCAGTGCCAATTTTGTGATAAATGCTATAGTTGGAAGAAAGATTGGTATTCCCATGTGAAGTCTCATTCTGTCACTGAGCCTTACAGGTGGGTAAATTTGAGAATCTGAACTTAATTGATATATATATGTAGTTGGATTAATTCTTATGGGTACTGATGATTTTAGTTTTTTTCTCCCTATTTCAGATGTAATATATGTGGCAAAGAATTTTATGAAAAAGCATTGTTCAGAAGGCATGTAAAGAAAGCTACCCATGGGAAAAAAGGAAGAGCAAAGCAAAACCTGGAACGGGTGTGTGAACGATGTGGAAGAAAATTCACTCAGCTGAGAGAGTATAGGAGACACATGAACAACCATGAAGGTAACTGTACTTAATATTAGATAACATATGTATTATAGATAGATGTAGAATAAAAGCGAACCCAGTGGTGATTGCATGTTACTTTGCCTTCCTTGATAAGAGATATATCCGATATCATGAAAGATTTTTTTCAAGTGATAGAGATGCTTCTGAACCTGAGTATCTAGTTTAGTGAGCTTAATATTCTCTGTCAACATTTTTATGGACTACTTGGAGCCTCTGTTTCCTTATCCTAGGATTATAGGATTGCTGTGAAGGTTAAGTGAGACCATGCACAGAAACTTAGAATTATCTCTCAGTAACTTTTATCCATGGCATATCTTTTGAGAGATTATAGTGCAAAATCTAATTTTTGTAAGGTAAACCATTAGGTTCTAAATAAAAGATTGCCATTGTCAAAACAGAAAGGCTTATAGGCTACTGTATTTAAAGAAAAACATTATTTATCAGGCCACTTTAATATATCTTGGTACTTGCACCTCACTATACACACCTCTCCTTTTTCTTCTTTTTTAATAGGAGTTAAGCCATTTGAGTGCTTAACATGCGGAGTAGCTTGGGCTGATGCCCGATCTCTAAAACGCCATGTCAGAACACATACTGGTGAACGGCCCTATGTCTGTCCTGTATGTAGCGAAGCCTACATAGATGCACGAACACTCCGTAAACATATGACAAAATTCCACCGAGATTATGTGCCTTGCAAAATTATGCTGGAAAAAGATACTCTTCAGTTTCATAACCAGGGAACTCAAGTGGAGCATGCTGTTAGCATCTTAACAACAGACATGCAGGAACAAGAAAGCAGTGGTCCTCAAGAACTTGAGACTGTGGTAGTGACAGGAGAAACAATGGAAGCTCTGGAAGCTGTTGCAGCTACTGAGGAGTATCCATCTGTATCTACACTTTCAGACCAAAGTATTATGCAAGTGGTTAATTATGTGTTGGCACAACAGCAAGGACAGAAGTTATCTGAAGTTGCAGAAGCTATTCAAACTGTTGAAGTAGAGGTGGCACATATTTCAGAAGCAGAATGAATATTATAATGAAGATTTTTAAAAGTGACATCTCATATATACTAAACTCAGACCATTTGTCTACAGTACTGTGTGACTGTCTAGAGTTTGTACGTCAAGACTGGGCTGTTTGGTGATATTTTAACATTTCTCAGTGGTTTGGGTTTGTAGAAAGGTGTTTACTGTAAAGAAACTGAAAACAAATCTCTTTGATGGCAGTGGTTTATCATGGTATACTTTTTATGAATTAATGTTTATAAAAGACTGTACTAAATGAAAAAACTGTACATTTTCATTTGTATTTTGACAATATTACATACTTTTGAGTTTAAAAGGCTGCACCAGTCAGCTTTTCTTCTTCTTATCAAAATATAGAAGTTTTGTGATTTCATTTGCTGTTTATGGATTTAAAAAATTGTAATATAAAGCATTTTAGTAGGATGCATAGGTATATTACATTTTTTAAATGCTTCAAATCTGTGATTCTTGACTTACTATTTATTTTAAGCCCTTATAAGTCAGGGATTCTTTATTTAAAGCACTTAATGTTGTAATCAAGTTTGCACAGTATACTTATCTATATGGAGCACCCTTAAATGAATAGCTGATTTATAAAATGCCATTAAAATGCATGAAATGCCTATTAAAGCCTTACTATACTATCTCTTCAAGGCAAGTAAACTGACCATGAGCAAAGAACACCATTATTAAGCACTTGTTGATGGGAAATTTCTTCTTGAGAATATAGGACAAATATATAGGAGGGAAAAAAGGGATCTCATTCTTTTACTGAAGAATGAACAAGTTAAATAAATCTAAGTTTGGTATGTTTGCAGGTCTTGTATCATGTTTAATTGTTCCATTTTGTTGCAAAACTGCAGTTTAGAAATATAACAGTATAAACATCTATAGCAGTACTGTGGATACTATATAATTGTCAGATTATTTCAGAATATTGAAAAGTCTTCAATTCAGCTCTCATTATAGTATACTAAAAGAAATTTATTATGGTCTACCAAATTGTTGAAAGTAAATTGTTTTTAAAAGTTACCTGAGAATTAAATTACATTAATTTGTGTGTTTGATTTTTAAATTCCCACCTCTTTAAGCTATCCAAGTTTCTGATTTTCAGAATAACTGGGGAGATGCCATATTTCTCTCCTCTGGAAAACTACCACTGAAGCTATAATTGTTAAAATTAAACTTTTAAGTTTTAAAAGCTAATATAAGGTATAAACTTATAAGCAAATCAAATGTAATTCATTCCTAAAGCACAAGAAAAGAATGTGCCTTGATGTATATATATTATTAAGATACTTACTCCTGTTTACTTTAAAAATAGCGTAATAGATAAAATAAATGTGATGCCATGCATGCATTATACCTGCATATATAACATTTGCATTTGCAAATTTCCCATTTTAATAGTTGTGTGGCTGACTTTCAATTTTAAGTAAATTGACACACAGTCTATAACTTTTTAATGGCTGTTTGTTTATCTTACCTTTCAGTTAGTGAAAATGTATTTCAACCTAAGATTTGGAATTGGGTCTTTTATGTTCCATCCTCACTATTGTTACTAGATTTAGTTAATTGCGTAAGACCATTAATGTATATCACATATGTAAATAAAAGATGTTGAATCTTGTTTAAAAGCATAAGTTTTGGAGTTGAGCTGGTCACTATTTTCAATTAATACATGTTATTTGATATGTTATTCCACATTTAAAGGGAAGGGGAATTGAACACATTCAAAAATAACCATTGGGGGAAGCCGGGATGGCTCAGTGGGTTAAGCGCTCACTTAGCAGCCTCGGGGACCCAGGATCGAATCCTGGACACTACCCATGCAGACCCATGTGCTGAACTGGGGGGTGCCCAGTTCGGTTCTCACCGGGGTGAGACCCCGGCCCATTTCCTGCCCTGTGCAGCCCTGCACCCACCTGTGGAATGAAACTGGAAAAACCAATGATGTGCAACTATGGAGACTGCTCTGGGCCCTCCTCCTTCTCTCTGTCTCTGTTAAGACTTTAAACATAATCTAACCATGAAATTTAAAGTAGTGCAATTAACTGCCAACTTTGAATAATTTAAGTGTGTAGATTACATAAATTACATGTAGAAACAAGTGTTAAGGTTATAAACACTCAGTTTTATATATTGCCATGGGGGCAATTTCTATAATTTATAACAGTTCCTTTTCAGAAATACACATTGTTTTGTTATCAGATGATTTCTCCCAAACAGTGGGTATCCATCCCCTGGTCAAATTTACTTGTTAATATTACTGCTACTAAGGAATTCGAGTCATTGCTGTTAGCCACTGAAATTGTCAAGATAAATGAATTAATCCTCTAACATGGGTTTTAATTTGTCTTATTAAAAGCCAATGGCTGTGTACAGAATTTCACAAGATTACCTGCTGGATTTAGAGCTAATCCAAACTTACGGTGGTTTTTTTTTTTTTTAATAGCACTAATATAAACTGCATGATGAGTCCTGCTCATGATTCTTCTTTTCAAACCTGTAATCTCCTTGGAGGCTCCTAAACAAGGGTTTCACAACTACTGTTTGGAACATACACAGTAAAAGCCTTTGTCTTCCCTTATCCTATACATTTATCAATAATAGTTTGTAGAGACTTATTGAGCAGAGATGCATATGTAACATTTCTTTAATCACTTAAAATATACTGTGCTGGGGATGTCGGGATGGCTCAGAGGGTTGAGCACTCATCTTGCAGCCCTGGGTCCAAGGATCAAATCCAGGCCCTGGCCCATGCGGACCTATATGCTGACCTGGGGTGTGCCCCCAGTTAGGTTCTCACCAGGCCTTGCCTCCCATGCCTGAGGCCCTGCCCTGTGCAGCCCTACACCCACGTGTAGAATGAAAACTATATAAAACTAATGATGTGCAACAATGGAGACTGCTCTGGGCCCTGGTAGGGACCCCTTCTTTCTGTCTCTGTCTAAAATAATAAAAATAAATACCATTTCATAATGTCTTGGGCTCCTTGAATAACTGTGCTTACACCATTTTCTTTGACTGTCCTGCCTGTTGCATGGTGATGCTAGCATTCATTTGATAAATGCCATATTTTGAGCAAACATACTACACATTGCTACTATAATTTAACTTCAAAAAGTAATACATACTCGTAGATAGTATCTCTTAAAAATGTATACATATTTTTGGCACCCCTGGTATATAGGCATACATTTTGTTAAATATGTAGCTAACTGAAATTTGTCTTATTGCTTAATTTTAGCCATTCTGAGATATGCTCAGTATCCCCTGTGATTTTAATTTTTAGTTCCCAGATAACTAATAAAGTTGAACACCTTTTCACATACTTGTTGGCTGTTTAGGTATGCTTTTTGTGAGTTTTTAAAAATATCTTACCCACTTTTTAATTAGATTATTTTTCTCTTTCTTAATACAAGCCCTTTGTCACTATGTTTTGCAAATTCTGTCTCCCATTTTAGAGCTTGTCTTTTCATTCTCGTAATGGTATATTTTGATGAATATGTCTTAAATGTAATGTAGTTCAATGATAAAGTCTGCCCTTGTGCAATCTTTCCCTCCCAACATCTTTATATTTCCTTATTTTTCTTTTTAAAACTATGAATTTGCCTTTTGTATTTAGATTTATACATGAAAGAGGTGTGTATATAGGTCAAGCTTATTTCTTTACATATGTATATAGGTTCCCAATTGTGCACACATGTTTTTGAATGCTCTGATTTTTCTCCATAACTCAGGAGTATCTTTGTCATAAATCAAGGGTACATGCATGTGTAGATTTCTTTCTGAACTGTTCTGCTTCTTTGCTCTATCTCTATATCCTTGCACCAATTCCTTGTAATACCAAATTGCACAAATACCAGATCCTTGCAGTAATTAGAACCACACTGACCTATATTTATAATACTTTTGATATTGATAAAATAAGTCCTCCCACTTAGTTCTTGTTCTGGTTTGTCTTGGATATTTTTCCCCTGTAAATTTAGAATCAGCTTATCAATTTCTATGATAAAAACCTGCTGGGATTTTGACTGGCATTGCATTGAAATTATACACCAATTTGGAGAGAATTTATATCTTTATAATACTGAATTTTCATTCCACGATGGTGTATTTTTTCACTGATTTAAGCCTTTTATTAGATTTATTGTTATTTTATATTTGTATGCAATTGTGAAGTATTTTTAAATTTTACTTTTTAATGATGTCTTGTTGGTATATAAAAATACAAAACATTTCTATATATTAGGGGTACTTACTTCATTTGATAAGAGATGTCCACAAAAACCTATAGCAATATATTCTTAGTGAAATGTTTAACATTTTCTGAGGTTGAAAATATTGTAAGACCTTTTATCCAACAAACTTTCTAAATTCCCTTATTAAACTAGATTTTCTACCTACTTAATTATGTCATCTGCAAATAATGACATTTTGTTTCTCCTATTCCATTCTAGCCTGCCTTCTTACTCTGTACGGGACCTTTAGTGTTAAATATAATAGATGTGATAGTTGGCATCCTTGTCTTTTTATTCAATCTCAGAGTGAAAAATCAGATTAACATGCTAAGATTCAGAATGGGGGCTTATTGACAGAAAAATAAACCTTTGATTAGAGCAGTGATTCCTAACCTTTTTTAACTTGTGTACCCCTTTTAAGTCCAGTTCAATAAATTATACACATTGTTTTTAAAACAGCTATTTTTAAATACTGATACTTTGTTCAGTGCCTATCTTAATGTAAAATAGTGGAAATGAGGTATTAAGTTAGGAAAGAAAAATTACACTAAAACTACAAACCAGATTTAATTTTACAATATTTATTATATTGATAATGATGATAAAGTATTTAACTTTTTATTAATGTCTATTTGTGTTATCCCAAAACTGTTAATTGTGCAGATCACTAGTCAATTGAGCTTGCTTTGATGCACTTAGTGTCTTTTGAAATCAGGCTTAAAAGATGCAAGAGATGGTCTGAAATCCAGACTTGCATTAAGCTTGTTGCGGTACTTATTTATGAAGGTGTAAAAAGAAAAAGCTCTGAAGTTACCTGACAATCATAATTGAAATTATGTTAAACAAATATGAAATAAAAAACTATTTGTAAAGAATCATGATTAAAGACAACACACTTTTAGTCAGTAACTAAACTGATCAAACACTGGCTATGGATGTATTTCTGTTTGGAGGAAGTTCTAGAACCTTCGCAAATGGTTTGTTCTGAAACTGGGTAATGATTGATAGAAGAGTGGTTTAGGGGGAGGGTTCACAGCCACAGCCCTCACCATCACCATCATTTGCTAATGTGATCTAATTTTGCAGTGTCTCCATTAATGGTGATTCAAACTTGACATTTTCCTGTAACTAATGTTTTTCTTTTTACGTTTTTTTTTTTTACCATTACTGATTATTTTTCATGTACCCGTGAACGACCCAGCACATACTCCCAGACAGTTTAGGAACTGATCGATTAGCCTGACAATAGGAGGTGAAATAGACTTCACTAAAATAATCCAGCCTGCCACTAAACAAACAAGTAATAAACTAGACCTGGGAGGGAGGAGGGTAAGGAGACCAGTGCCCATCACTGCTACAACATACTATCTAAAGTGTCCAATTTCCAACAAAAAATTGAGATTTAAAGATGCAGGAGAGTATGTCCCATACACTGGGAAAAAGGCAGCAGAAACGGCCTGAGAGTATCGAAACATCAGATTTATCAGCAAAAGATTTAAAAATAACCATTGTAAATATGTTCACAGAGCTAAAGGATACCATTGTATTAGTCTGTTTGAGCTACGATAACAAAATACCACAGGCTGGGTAGCTTATTAAACAACAGGAATTTTTTCTCACAGTTCTGGAGGCTGGAAACACCAAAATCAAGGTGCTGGCAAGGTAAGGTTTATTCTGAAGCCTCTTCTCTTGGCTCATAGGAGGCCACCATTTCGCTGTGTGTTCATATGACCTCTTCTTTGTGCATACATGAGACAACACTGGTGTTTCATAGGACAATAATTCTATCTGATCAAGGTCTCACTCTGATGAACTCTTAACTTTAATTACTTCCTTAGAGGTCCATCTCCAGATACATATCCTAACCCTAGAAGTTAGGAATTCAATGTATGAATTTGAATTCAATTCAATTGGGGCAGTGGACACAGATATTCAGTCCAAAACAACCAGGACATAAGGAAAGGAAGGTGTAACAAAGTCACATCAAATAGAGAATATCACCAAAGAGAAAGTTAAATAAAAGGGGGGGGGGGGGGGGGGATGGCTCAGTGGGTTGAGCGCTCACTTTGCAGCACTGGGGCCCCTGCCCGTGCGGACCCATATGCTGAACTGGGGAGTTCCCCCAGTTCAGTTCTCTGTCTCTGTATATATCTCTCTCTCTGTCAAAAAATTAAGTTAAAAAAAAAAGGAAAATGATTTGAAAAAATAACTAAAAGTTCCCTAGAGGGGTTAAATAGATCTGAATTGTCAGAAGGAAACATGAGTGAACTGCAAGCTAGATGGACAGATTATGCAAACTAAAGAACAAAGAAAAAGAATAAAGATGAAGAGCCTCCGAGAAATGTGAGGCGCAATTAATGTGTGTACACATACACACACACAAACAAGACAGGAATATCAGGAGAAAAAGGAACAAAAAAATTGGGAGGAAATGGCTGAAAACTTTCAAAATTTATAAAAATAACGACCTAATATATCAGGAAGCTTAACAAACTCATGAGGATAAACACAAAAGGACCCATAGACTCAGTAAAAATGCTAAAATTCAGGGGACGCTGCTCAGCCTTGCAGTCCTGAGGTTCAGGGATCAATTCCTGGCCCCAGCCCATACAAACCCACATGCTAAACTATGGCGCAACTGGTGGTAGCTGGATGGATCAGTAGCAAGGGTTCATGTCTCCCAGGTGGGAGGTCCCTGGTTTGGTTCCTGCCCCATGCAGCCCATCCACCTGTGTAGAATGAAACCATGTCGTAACTAATGGTGTGTAACTGTGGAGGTTGCTTTGGGTCCTCCCCCATTTTCTCTCTCTCACCTACTCTCAAAAGAATAAAAATATTTTTTTTTAAATGCTGAAAATCAAAGATGAGAAAGCTGTAAAAGCAACAAAAGAAAAACAATTCGAGGATGCCAGATGGCTCAGCAGGTTGAGCACTTGTCCTGCAGTCTGAGGATCATATCCTGGCTCTGGCCCCTGCAGACCCATATACTGAACTGGGGTGTGTCCCAAGTTCGGTTCTCGCCAGGGTTAGCTTCCCATGTGGGAGGCCCCCAGTCCAGTTCCTGCCCTGTGTAGACCCATACCCACCTGTGGAAACTATTATCAAAAACTAAAGATGTATAGTCGCCAGTTATGGCGACTGCTCTGGGCCTTCCCCCTTCTGTCAAAAACAATAAAAAGATAAAATAAACAATTCATTACTTAACAAGAGAACCCCAATAAGATTAACAGATGACTTCTCAGCAGAAACCAGAGGGCAGAAAGTAGTGGGATAACATATTCAAAGTGCTCAAAGAAAACTGTATTCCAAGAAACTCACATCCAGCAAAGCGATTTTTCGAAAGTGGGATTAAATAAAGATTTGGTCAAAAACTCAAAGAGAATTTGCTGCTAGTAGACCTGACTTCCAAGAAATACTAAATAAAATTGTCAAGGCTGAAAGCATTTGAAATCTAATGGCTATTAAAATTCACATGAAAGAACAGAGTACCAGTAAAAGTAGTCATACAATTTTAAGATTATATGCACAATTATTCTCCTTTATTCTCTTGATTTAAAAAGGCAAGTGTACAAAATATGTACATAATGTATTTTAGTTGGGGTGACATTGGTTTAAAATTTTATAGGTTCCAGTATAATTCTACAATACATCATGTTTCATTGTCCTCACCACCCAGTTAGTTCTTCCATCACCATATTATTTGACACCCCCTCAAATATAATGACACCCTACTCAATATAATGTATTATTCAGCTAATAACACAGAAATGTGATATGTATAAATCAATAAAGCACAAAGGAGGTGGGTGGGAGCAAGCCTGTATCTGGCTAAGGAAATGACTATAGATGGCAAATAGTTATAAAATGTATTGTTGGGGTTGCAACATTAATAGATGTAACGTGTATAACAATATCACAAAGTGGAGAAAGGGAATAGAGCTATATAGGAATAATCTTACTATATGTAATGAATTAAGCTAGTACCCATCTGAAGCTGATTCTAATAAGGTAAAATGTGTATGTATAAACACTAGAACAATCATTTAAAAAAAATGCCCTCAAGGGCTCAACAAGTGTTTGCCTTGCAACCATGAGGCTCAGGATGGAATCCTGGCTTGGGCCCGTGCAAACTGATATGCTGAACTGTGGCATAACTGGTAACCACTGGGACGGTCAAGAAGGTTCTCACCTCACACACAGAAGGCCCCCAGTTTGGTTCCGCCCTGTGTGGCCCCACATCCACCTGTGTGGAATGAAACTATGTCACAACTAATGATGTACAACTATGGAGACTGCTGTGCTCCACACCACCCACCTTGCCCAACTTCTCTCAAACAATAAAATAAATCTTAAAAAACAAACAAAAAACAAAAGTGGGATGCTGGGAGAGCTCAACAGGTTAGCGCTTGCCTTGCAACCACGAGGTCCTGGGATAGCATCCTGAATCCAGTCTGTGCAACTCATATGCTGAACTGTGGCAGAACTGGTAACTACCTGGATGGTGGTGAATGGTCTCGCCTCCCATGCAGGAGGCTCCCAGTTTGGTTCCTGCCCTGTGTTGTCCCACATCCACATCCACCTGTGTGGAATGAAACTGTATCACAACTAATGATGTACAACTATGGAGACTGCTCTGGGCCCCCGTCCCCTTCTCTCTGTCTGTTTGTCTCTCAAACAAATAAATCTTAAAAAAGAGAGTTTAACACACTTAAAAAACACAGCCTTCATTTGTAATTAGTCAAACTAGATATAAATCTTAATTCCGAAAATGTAGTTCAATCTTTTCACTTTCTAAGGCCTGACCGTTTAGGAAGCTGCATTATAAACATTAAGAAACTATACAGAACTAATGGATAGTAGACACTAGTGAGAGAGTACCTTCTAACATCTAGGGATTTTCTACAGCACAAATGGGCAACACTTTGGCAGTGGAAGAGGATGCTATAAAACCAAGTGCTAAGTTAGGTAGGCTCCAATAAATAATAATTTAAAATCTCCCATTACTTTGGCCAACAATCTAGGCAAGAGCAATATTCGTTAACATTTGCTTATTCTTTGTTTAAAAAAAAAAAAAAAAAAGAACACAAAAAACATAAATCCCCAGCGACAATGAAGTGCAACAGAAAATAAGAACACTATTGAGTTTGACAAATTTATTGGTATTTTAATAAAGACATTCATCTCAGTCATTTCTCTCCCATCTTGACTTTAGGTTAATATTTAAGCCAAGAAAAGAATATGTAGGAGAGGGATGTTATTTCAACATAAACAGTAAAATGGACAAAAATAAAGTCTGCTTACATTAAAGCAAATTAAGCTCATGTATCTTGATATAATTAAATCATGTAAGTGAGAACTAATAGTTCTATACACATTTCCATTGTTTTAATTGGGGCTTACTCTAAACTTAAATGCAAGTGAACAAAGTGTTAGGAATATATACAGGCTGCTTCTCTGGAATCATTGCCTATTAAAAGAGCTGAGCAAGTAGTTACCACCATTAAGACAGTCTGAAGCTGCCTGCAAATATAACATTGTAGTTTTCAAATAAATCATTATAATGTAGTTTTATCTATGACTGTGCCTTTAAAGATGTTTAACTGTCACATTAAAAAAGAATTCATATACAATACAAAAATACAAAAAAGAAAAATAAACCCCTACAACACACAGCTCTAACAAAGTGGTCAAAGATTCCATAAAATGTTTAAAGATACATTTTCTTTCCTTCTATTTTCAGTACCTAAAATGTGCTTTTGACAGGCCGTTGGTTAATAGGTATACACTTAAGCCATACTATTGAACTAAGAATTTCTATATTACCGGTAAGTTCAAATCAAATTCGCTTTCACAAATTAGTTAACAAATGTTTCGACAGAGTTACAGAAAGTGCATCTTTCTTATTGTCCATCTTCATACAATGTCGGTTTCTTTCTTTCTTTCTTTTTTTTTTTTTTTGGTATTTGTTACCTTTTAAAAAATAAAAACAGCCTAATACTTAAGTCCTATGTACATTTAAAATTTTTGGTGGTGGTTTGTATTTTAAAAGAAACAGCTTCCTTATGACTTGCCTTAAGATCTGGTGGAAATGCTTACAGGAATTATCTAATTGCAGAAACCAAGAGAAGCACATTCAAAATACTGATTTACTTTGGTAGCAAATGGTTGTTCTTTGAAGACTAATGAAGGTAGACAAGACCTGTTAAGGTGAAGTGGGCTATTTCAAATACCCAACAGTTTACATAAAAATTTAAAATGTTCTTTTAAAGAGCTAAGCATCTGTATCCACTGACAGCAATGCAATACCTAGTTTATGATTTGAAACAAAAGAAATGCCCATTAGGAAAAAAAGCAATGCTTTTAATTTTACCTAATTTATTTTCAGTCAATAGTGTGGTAACATTTTCCTCCCAATACAATACTCCCTTCTCTATAAGGCTGTTCCTGGGAGCCAGAAAGTTTAGGTTAATTAGGGAGTTAAGGGAGTAATTGCTTGCAGTTTAAACAGACAATAACTTTTTGCTTCCCTCTTAATGTGCTAATAGTTGTGTCTAAAAAAATATGCAATTCTTAAAAAGGTACCATTTCTGATTTTTTTTAATTATATGTAACCTTTGGAAACTAATCACATGAAACTACAAAATTAGCAAATGTCTTGAAATCTGTATATAAAACATAAATTACCTCTAATTTCAAACTCTAATATCAGTATACCAATCTTGAAAAAAAAAAAAAAAAAAGGCAGCTCCAAAGATAGTCTTATACCATTCTTTAAAAAGGAAACTGTTCCTTTTAGCTATACACCCACCCCACACCTCAATTTCAAATCACATCATTTAATTGTCTTGGTCATGGACATTTCCAAGATGAGATTTTATATTCCGCTCCCATAGCTTCTGGTTATCAGAAAACCCATGCTTTCCTTTATTGAAGGAGTTTGGTCCTGCTGATGTTGGTGTATCCCTGTGTTAAAAGAAATTTAGTTAAAATGTTATATAAAGCCCCTGGGCCATATTTTTAACTCATTCAAAACACATTTGCTTAGCATAGGCTGAATATCAGAAGCTCCTATAGCTTTTTAAAAATACACTTTCCAGGGAATGCCAGGGTGGCTAAGCAGGTTGAGTGCTTGCCTTGCAACTGCAAGGTTCAGAGATAGAATCTTGGCCCTGGCTGTGTAAGCCCATATGTTGAACTGGGGCACAACTGGTAACAGGCAGGATGGTGGCGAAAATTTTCGCCTTCATGTGGGAGACCTCCGGTTTGGTTTCCAGTCCACATGCCCCTATAACCAACTGTATAGAATAAAACTATGTCACAACTAATGATGTACAACTACAGAGAATGCTCTGGGCCCTCCCCCATTCTCCCTCTCTTACCTTCTGACAATAAAATAAATCTTAAAAAAAAGTTAAAAAAAATTTTTTCCCACAGATGCAGTCCTAAAATTTCAGATTCAGTACACTTGAGGAAGGACCAGGTCAATCTGTAGTTTTAACAAACACTTAAGGTGATTCTAATATATAGCTAAGGGTGGCAACCATTATAGTTTTTAAAACTGTTGCTTGCAACCTATTAATAAGTTTATGAAACCAAGGTTGTGAAGAAAAATTCAGGTCATGTTATAAACTCTCAATTTTACACATTCAGACTCATGTATACAGGGTGTTGAGGTTGGGTACAATGTCAGATGTATTTCTTAGTTACATCCCAGTATGAAAGGAAAGTGCTGGGACCTAACAGTACCACTGGGACAGTTTCCATTTGAATCATATACCAGAAATCTGAAGACTGATGCCTGTCTATGGACTTAGCAATTAGTTCTTTAGTTTAAACATTTAGTAGAAATGGGGACATATATGGGTTGATTTGAAGCTGAACTTTCTTACTAGACTCTACGTTATCCATTTACACATACAAAGACAGGAGAATGAACAGTATATTAACTTGAAACTGAAGTTATTTCCATGATGACAGAAACTATGAAGAAAAATTAAAATATTTTGTCCGATTTTGGTATTTGGCATCTAAGTTACCAAGGAATAAAGGACATTTATGAACAAGTGGTGAGAATGAAATGAGTGAAAGCCATTTCTTATATCAGGAAAATTTTAAATCTAAATCTTAAATCAGAGGTATTTCTTATTTGAAAAAAAATATATACAGAGTTTATGTATCTAAAAATAGCCTTAAATCATTCATTTTTTCCCTTAAGATAACCACTCACTTTCTCTTACCAGGAGAGAAAGATCATTATAGCTCACAAAACAAAACTATTTGCCCGTATATGCAAGAAAAGTGCAAAATACTAAAAGATTATGTATAATTTATTCTTGCTCTCAACTCACTATCATTTTCTACAATATTTATGAAAAATTATAATACCTTCCAATATTCTTCATTCTCATCTTTGCTTCTGGAGGCATTTCCTCTGGTTCGCTCTGGAGAAAAAAGTAAACAGAGATTATTGCATATAGATTTATTGAATGCACTTAATTACTAATATGCTAAATTTTATATATATTGTGAATTTTGGTAAGAGGAGAAAACTATTTATCTTAACCACATTTTAAAAAGAAATGCTACATCTAGTGTAGTGATTTTAATTTTTAAATTTGGCAGAAAGTTGATATTCTAGAACTAAAACCATTATTATATGATACACATTGTTAAATGTTTTAATATGCATGACTTTTTAAACCCTAACAATCCTACACGATGGGTATAATTATTGTCATTCCTTAGTACTTTTCCTGCTTATAGCTACTGAAAAGGTATGTTTGTTACAAGTTCTTTTCAGATATGTTTTTGTGTATAAATTTTGCTGCTGAGCTAAATATTTTTTAAGAAAGATATATTTTATTGTTTTTGACAGCGAGACAGAGACAGACAGAAAGAAGAGGGAGGGCCCAGAGTAGTCTCCACAGTTGTATTTTCATTAGTTTTTGATGTAGTTTCATTCCACACAGGTGAGCGGGGTGGTCGTGAAGGGTGGGAACCAGGCTGGGGGCTCGAACCCGGAGCCTCCAACATGGGAACCTCGCCCTGGCAAGAACTAAACTGAGGCCACACCTCAATTCAGCATTTGGGTCCATGCAGGATGGGGTCTGGATTCCATCCTCGGACCCCAAAGATGCGAGGTGAGCGCTTAACCCAATGAACCATCCCGGCATCCCCTAAATATTCTTCTTAAAAAACATATACTTAAGATCCAGCTTATAGGAAAGCCGGGATGGCTCAGTGGGTTAAGCACTCACTTTGCAGCGCCGGGGACCCAGGATCGAATCCCAGCCCCGGCCCATGCGGACCCATGTGCTGAACTGGGGAGTTCCCCCACTTCAGTTCTCTCTGTCTCTGTCTCTCTGTCAAAAACAATAAAAAAATAAATAAATAAATAAAAAAGATCCAGCTTAAAGGGGTTTCTACTGTTAAAGTATTATAGCCTGTTGAATAAGTAAGAATCCGTGAGCCTATACTTACATAAAAAAGAGAAAGCTCTTCTTTACAGTAAGAGATAATAAACATAGAAGAAATGAAAGAATTAGAAAAATCATCATTTGGCAAAGGCAATAATTGATTCTGGCAGGAATCACAAATGGATGTTAACACTTGTGATTAAATGTTTAAGAAATTACATATTTTCACATATTCTCAAACCACATTCCCAACAATAAATTTCAATTAGAAATTAGCTCACCTTTTGGCTTCCCTGGGCCATTCTAAAAGAATTGTCTTGGGCCACACATAAAATACACTAACACTAATGATAGCTGATGAGCTAAAATAAATAGATACACAGACAGACAGCAATAAAATCTCATAAGTAAAACAGTTTACGAATTTGTTGGGTCAGTTTGGAACAGCTTGATCTAAATTAACACTGCCAATAATGGGACATATTGAAAACATGTGCCCCTGAATGATGCACTGAGAACTTCGCATCACTTCTGTGGTTATTCCTGCCAGAAATAAGAAATGTGAATCTAATCATGAGGAAACATCAAACAAATTCAAACTGCGGAACACTACAAAATAACTGGCCTGAACTCTTCAAAATGTTAATACCATGAAATACACAATAAGACCCAAGAATTATCCAAATCAACGGAGACTAAAGAAACACAAATTAAAGATTTTTTAAATTTCAAAGTTAACTGATATATTTGTCTAAGATATTTCAGGCTCAGATATATATCCAAGATTACTTAACCATGTTCTACAGAGAAACGAAGAACCAGTTGAAGGTTTTAGATGCTTTAAGAGAGAAGTTTATGCTTTACTTATCATTATCATTTTCTAGTGGAAAGTTTTATCTGTGCCTGTCTAAAATTTCTTTAAAAATAGTTGGGGACTGAAGTTGGGAGTGTGATGCCTCCAGCCTTAATTCTTTTTTCAGAGGATTGCTTTGGCGATTCAGGGGGTCTTTTGTGACCCAGCAATCCCTCTCCTGGGTATCTACCCAAAAAAAACCTGGAAACCTTAATCTGCAAAGATATATGTATGCGATGCTCATTGCAGCACTGTTCATGGTGTCCAAGTCATGGAAGCAACCAAAGTGTCCTTTGATAGGTGACTGGATAAAGAAGCTGTGGTACATTTATACAATGGACTACTACTCAGCAATAAGAAAAGATGAAATACAGCAATTTGTGACAACACGGATGGACCTTGAAAACATCTTAAGTGAAATAAGTCAGACCGAAAGAATCAAGAAACATTATGACCTCACTCATAGGTAGAATATAAAACTGAAAAGTAACAAAGAAAAATGGACAGTCAATAGTTTAGTGGTTACCTGAGGGTAAGGGGGGAGGTGGGTGGGAGAGTTGTAGGCATCAAATATATGGTGATGGAAAGAGCGGATTTCTGGGTGGTGAGCACATAATGCAATATACAGACAATGTAATGTAGAACTGTGCACCCAAAAACAATGTAATGGTTATCATTCAATGTCACCCCAATAAATTTAATAATTAAAAATGAAAAAAAAAAATAGTTGGGGAAAACAGTAAGTGATGATGTGAAGAAGAGGAATAGGGGAAAGCCGAGATGGCTCAGTGGGTTAAGCGCTCACTTTGCAGCCCGGGGAACCAAGGATCGAATCCCAGTCCCGGCCCATGCAGACCCACATGCTGAACTGGAGAGTGCCCCCAGTTCAGTTCTCACCAGGGCAAGACCCCGGCCCTGTTCCTGCCCTGTGCCGCCCCACCCACCTGTGGAATGAAACTATGTGGAAAAACCAATGATGTGCAACTATGGAGACT